>NCQV01059955.1:0-12176 GCA_002740545.1 Lophocereus schottii
TGAACGAACAGCACCCCCCTCTACAATTTTGCAATGTCCCAGCTAACTAGGCAGTTCCTAGTGTGCTGTTATCTTCCCTCCTCCTAGCACTCGGCACATTATGTGTGATGTTTCATGATTAATTATTGTGATATGAGTTGGTGTTGAAACACCGGGGGGAGGGGTTCCTGTAAATTAAAATAGGCAATTAAATGAGATGAGAGGGACATATAAGTTATTTCATCAAACTGAGCTTCTCTCTCTTATTCACATCTCCTTCTATAGTTTTGTATCTCAAATATCTCTTCCACTTTGTGCTGATGAGCTCTCAAATTTCTCTCTTGCATTTGGTTTTCTTTATGGGAAGATAATTGTCGGTTTTCCCAACAATTAACAATGTGGCTGTGCCCTTGGTCATGCGTTATTGAACCAAACTTCTTTCTTGCTTGAGGCTGCTTTAGAATTTTGAAAGATTTGTGTGGTTTGGATCTGGAGATGGAGGTTTGATTCCCCTCTTCAATTTTGTTCAATGAAACTAACAAATAATTTTTTCTGAATCTTCAAGTGTTTATTAAAATATTGTACCTTTTCTTCCATCTTATTTATAGATTTGATTTGGATGTGGAGTTCAAATGTTGATGGCATATTCAAGATGGAACTCATGGCCAACCATATTCAAGTGGTGGACGGGAGATGAGGAAAAAGAGATAGGATCCATCCAAAGGGGAAATAATCAAAGGCGGGTTCAAGGATGAGGAATAAGCATCGGGATGATCCAGATTTAAATTTGCCTAAAGTGTTACTATTGTGAGTTGATTTTATATTTCTAATATGACTAACAACGATGGTTTTCATTTTTGAATTGATATTTCTTTTTTAAGAAAACGACTCATCACAGGGAACAAATCAACTCGCTGCCCTATTCTCCTCTACTTGCCGCACGCAATGCATGCCTTATATACATCCATGAGTTATACATGAAGCTAAATACTAATAAGTCATAACCCTAGCTTGGCACACAAGTTTCCTATCTTGGGTACAACACATGAAGTCGCTAACTACAAAATAAATATTCATAATATTTGATCAATCCTAATACTTCCCCTCAAGATGGAGCATAGGGAATGACGATGCCCAGCTTGCCCAGTAAAAATTGGAACTAAGGTGTGCCAAGAGCTTTGGTGAAGATGTCAGCAGGTTGATACTTCAAGGAAATATATCCTGCAGTAAGATAGCCTGATAGTAATCGCTCGCACACAAAATGACAGTCCATCTCTATATACTTGGTCCGTTCATAAAAGATAGGATTTTTGGAAATGCGTAGGGTAGCTTGATTATCACAGAATAGGAGCATAGGAGGAGTTTGAAAGACACCCATAATAGCTAGAAAGGACTTAATCCAGATTAGTTCACTAGTAATAGTAGCCATGGCACGATATTCGGCCTCTGCCGATGATTGGGAAACGAGTCCTTGTTTCTTTGTCTTTCAGGACATAGGAGAAACACCAAGAGCAACAAAGAAACCAATGAGGGAGTGCCTAGAGAGAGGACACGTGCCCCCAATTAGAGTCACAATAAGTCGTTACTTGGAGGTTGGATTCACTTCAAAGTAAGATACCTTAGCCTGGATTGCCTTTCAAATAACGAATCACCCTCCTTGTCGCTTCCAGATGATTTTCTTTGGGGCCCGACATGAATTGAGATAAAATGTGGACAGCATAAGAAACTTCAGGACGGGTGATAATGAGGTAGATCAATCTAGCAATAAGCCATCGATACTGTTTCGCTTGTGGTGAGGAAGCTCCTGTGGCCATGGCCAATTTGTGGTTAACCTCCATAAGTGTAGAAGCGGGTTTGGACCCCAATAGCCCTCATTCCTCAATAATATCAACGGCATACTTCCGTTGGCACAAGAATAAACCTTCAAAGTTTCGCACAACTTCAATACCCAGAAAGTACTTAAGTGGGCCCAGATCTATAATATAAAAACACTCATGCAAGTATTTTTTGGAGGAAGCACAAAGATCCTGATCATTGCCCGTACGTATCAAATTATCCACATAAACAAGTACAGCCATGAAACGTCCATTTTGCTTATAAGTAGACAAGGAATAATCAGCATAGGAACGTACAAAACCATAAGCCAGGAGCTTGGAGGAAAGTTTGGCAAACCATTGACATGGTGCTTATTTTAGACCGTATAGTGATTTGTGAAGGCGACATACCTTATGTCGATTAGAGCTGCGAAAACCAGGTGGCATGGTCATATAGACCTCTTCTTCTAGATCGCCATGGCGGAAGATATTGTGAACATCAATCTGATGTAATGCCCACCCTTTTGACCCAGCAACTGCTAAAAAAATGCGAACGCTACTCATCTTGGCAACTGGAGCAAAGGTCTCATTATAGTCAAAGCTTTCAATCTGTTCATCACCTCAAATGACCAATCTTGCTTTATACTGCTCAATGCTTCCGTCAGAGTTGCACTTTACTTTGTATACCCATTTGCAGTTAATGGGTTTCTTGCCTGAGGGAAGGTCAACGACCCTCCATGTGTTGTTCTGTTAGATAAGATCGATTTCTTTGATCATGGCCTCCTTCCAATGGGGGTCTATCACGGCTTCATGAAAAAACTTTGGTTCCACAACTTTACTAATAAATGCCATGAAACACCTATGCGCAGAGGAAAATTTGTCACAAGTAATATAATACGTAATAGGATACAGTTTACCTGAGGAGACCTTAGGAGGTGAGTGTATAGCCGAGGATGGAGGAGAGGGGTCTTGAGGTCGCGCCGAAAAACACACATAATCTTGCAAATGACTTGGTGCTTTTCGAGCCCGTTTTTCCCGTTATGGGCCAGAAGAAGTAGGCTGACCCATCCCCATATCTTGTGGGCTTGCTGCAGATGGGCCATGAGTTCCTTTTGTTGATCTGGGTTGCAGACTACCTCGGGCCTCTGGACTGGATTTAGTAACCGGCCAGCTCCCTTTGTCCACTGCGGCGGGCCACTACAAGAAAGACTGAAATTTGTGACCGCTTTTTTGTGACTGCTTGAAGAGAATCACATTTTGTGACTAATTTTGTGACCAATATAAGATAGTGAGAATTTTCTAATCACGAGTTAAATGGTGTGAAATGTAATCACATTTTATGACCGATTTTCACATTGATATAAATCAGTCATAAATTTTAATTTTTCAAAACTTAATACATTTTTTCTTTAATTTTAAAGTTGGAACTGAATTTTTTTAAAAAAAATTGAAACTGATTTTGTGATGAAAAAAAATTAAATTTCAGTCACAATCTTGGTGAAATAACAAAAACAACCCTAACTATCTAAACCTTCATTCAATTCTTTCTCAGCCTGCCTTTGCACGCAGACACCGCCCGACCCCCCTGGCCTCCTTCGGATGCAGACACCCCCGACCCCCTGGCCTTTTTGCACACCGTCGTCGTCGCCGGTAGCTTATGTCCTCTCTCTCCCATCGTCGCCGGCAGCAGCTTACTTATCTCTCTCCCATTGTCGCTGGAGTGCTTCACAGTTTCGCCAAATTTGCCCAGACCAAGCCGACGCACGCCAACTCGCACCCGGTTGTTTCTGCCCTACCCATCTCCTGCGCCGGCCAGCGAAGCCCACATCTGGCCTACAGCTGGCACGCCAGAGCTGTTCGTGGTCGTTCCTTCGAAGCCCAAGTCTGTGTTCTCAAAGTTGATGTAATTGAATTCTAGATTCTTAATTTTGAGTAAAAATTTTCAATTTTCGTTTTGAATTCCAAGTAATTAGCAGACAAATTCAGACGTTGGCTCTCTATTTGGAAATTTGCTGCTCTGTTCTGGGTAATTGAATGTTGCTTGAGTTCGTGTTACTTCTTGTTGCTTGAGTTCATGGTCTTGTTATTTCCCAATATTGGTGTAATTGAATGTTGACGCCCTGGCTGAGAGTGCAAACATTTCTGCCATTTTGTGGCAGCATTAGCAAGGTATTAGCTCCTTTATCTATAGTTGAAGCTGGGTCCACGAACAGGAGCCCAAAATCTCTCATTGACAGATGTAACTCACCTGCTGTTGCCATTAAAAGGGGAAAGAAAAGGCTTCTTATGAGTAATGGATGCTGTGTCTGAAAGTCATGAATTCTCACACCTGAGACTTAAAGATAGCAGCTTATAATGTTTGTGAATTGTTAGAAGTTGTGAAAATATTTTTATTCCCTTTATTACTATTGTCTTTACTAAGGATTAAAAAAAGAAGGGGCTCAGTGAAATTAGTTTGTGGCATTCTGAAATCTGAATTACAATCCACTTGCATGACAAAAACACTTGCCTCAGAGGAAAATGAACATGAATATGTCTGGTCTTGTTTCTTTAAAAAAAGATGGTATGGTTTATGATACCTATGAGGTGCATAAAATTGGGCAGAAACTTTTAGTGTTCTGTTTTGATGTTTATTGTATTGCATTTTAGATCGTGTGTGTGTGTGCGTTTTCAAATGTTTATGCATTCCAAATGGATCAGAGCAAATATGAGTGATTTAATACAAGGATTTAGAAACCAAACCAAGATAAGTGTTTATTTTTTTATGTGATCTGTGTCATTAGACATAGGCTATTCATGTGAGCCACTTGATTCCATTTTCTGCCCCAATGCCACCTAAGGCTAAAGTAATGGAACCAAGATCTAATCTTATAGGGTTCAACTATACTTGTTCTAAAAAGTGTTAAGGACGTGGGTTGATCCTCCCTCTATTTTCGGTTCTGTTGCCCTGTTGCTTCAGGTCTCAGTTTGCAACCCAAAAAGGGTGAAATGGTTGAATTTTTTAAGGGTTTAGGTTTATATGTACTAGAAGTTACAATCCCCCATATTAACATTTTGGGTGTTGTCTATTTGATTTAGGTATTGGTTCTTGCATACACTCATCTTCCGCAACATCAACTACTGTGCATTCATCGATGTGTTCACCTGCAACTTCAGCATCCTTATCTGCAGCTATTGGGCATGGTATTTAGTTAAGATATTGTTGTTTTGCCCACCCACGCCTCTGTTACTCTCCCCTGCCCAGCAACGCCTCCATCTCTCTCCCCCTTCCCATCAATCAACTCTGTCACTGCTCCCGGACCATTGCCCTAATTGTGATTCTATCCTTGGCTTTGTTGCCTTGTTGCTAATCCGTACATATCTTCTTATCCCTATCTAAAGTGATCTTAAAATATCTTACATTTCTATTGTGGGAACTATGATCGTATACACAAGATTTCATTCTATATGCAAAAAAATTGAGGAAATTGCAAATAGGAACCTTGGTTAGATTAGAACATTGGTAGTTGGATACAAATTCAATAGGTATATTACCCATTGCAGCACTATAGTAGTACTTAAATGGCATACTTCCATTCATATGGATTAATTAGACCAATGAAAATGGTCCCTATCTAGTATTTCTCCATCGTAAATGATTTAAATTCTTATTAGATCTAAGACTCAAAGTATGCCAACTCGATTATGATCCAAACATTACTATGCTCAAACTGAATTGACTCCGAATTAATTTCCCACAAGTTAAAATTGTCATTACTTCGTAAAACTTTTTATTGAACCCAACAACGACAATCTCTAAGTTACGTTGATTAAACGTAAAATAATGACGTGCGCCCAAACATGATGTCACCTAAAAGTAACCGAATTTGAGCCCAATCAATTAAGCTAACTGATATCCAAATAAATAAGGACTATAATTACTCCTTTATATTAATGGCACTTTTGGCCTTACTCAATTAATCAAGTTTTTTTTTTTAATGGGTGTGTGTGTTCTTTTACTCAATTTTCTAAATATGCTTCTAATCTAGATTGCTTAAAAATAAACATAAATATGACTAATCATCCCAATTCATTTACAAAAAATAATAAGTAGAAGGGTAAAATGAGGAAGGAGATAAATTATGAAATAAACCTTATATAAGACACTAATGTCAAATGTTTTAGTTATGCAGATCCTTTATCTTGGAAATAAGTTTATAGACCTCTATCGCTAATTTTGAGGTGTATATATAAACCTCTATCTTGATGCCGAAAACAGGTAATAATTAGTAGTTATTATATGTTATTTTTTGTTGTTGTAAAGGAAATGAATTGAACAATAAGGATGAAATAGACAAAACAAAATGTATACATTTATTAAGGCTTTGGCTTATTATATAACATAGATTAGTTGAATTGTGTGATTGTTTTGACCATTTTTGTGAACAAGTATTTAAATATTTATTTATCCTTTGAACTAAGCTAATATTTTAAATTCTTTAGAATATAGGAAAAGTTTAAAAAAAATAACTTGCGGAGATCCAATCATCAACAAGAGAATGAAGATGAGGGTGAGGATGAGGAAAAGGATGACATATGATTGCTATGCAAACAATATTTGATAGTATCATGTGTTTTGGATTACTTGAATGATGTTAAACCATTGTAATTTAAATTTGAATGTTTGATACTAAACTACTTGGCGGGAAATCTTATTTCATTGTTATGAAACTATGGAATTTGGTTCTAAACTACTTGTGTTGAAACCTTGTTTGGTTATGGAACTATGAAGTTTGGTACTGAGTTACCTATGTTGGGAGACTTTTAGTTGTTATGAAACCATGAAGTTTGGTTATCATGTATATGTAAATATGTATTGTATTTTTGTAAATTCAAGGAGACAATCACTATACAAATACATGATTTTCATTTTTACAAAAAAATCAGTTACAAAAACAATTACAAATTATTTTCCATCAAACCATAATCGGTCACAAATATGGTCACAAATGGCATTTGTGACCGATTTTGCTCTATTTGTGATCATTTTTTCGGTCACAAATAAACGATTTTCTAGTAGTGAGGTGCCGGCCCACTGGGCGATACAGCAATTGGCAGCTGCGGGCTGTGACGCGGGGGTCCAGTGTGTGGCCTATTTTGAGCTAGGCCCAAGGCCACAGGCGATGGTTCCTTGCTTGTCCAGTCGTCTAGCGCCCCATTAGTGTTCCAAAAACAATGAGTATTTGGTGCCAAATTCTCTTCCTTGCTCTCATGGAATAGGAAATGCTTTTCATCAGATAATATGTCTTAGCTAATAAAGACATCCCCAGTCTCGAGATCATAAAGCTTCCAACTTTTCTTAGCATAAGGATACCCTATGAAGATACACTTTCTACTCCTTAACTCAAACTTGTCTTTAGGTCTTTAGTGTTTATAAGCATAACATAAACACCCAAAAACCCGTAGATGGTCATAAGATGGTGAGGATTTGAACAAAATTTCATGAGGAGTTTTTCCATTTAGGATAGAAAAAGGAGTTCTATTAATTAGATATCCGGCTGCTAAGACACATTCACCCCAAAATCCTATGGTAAGTTGGCTTGAAATCTTAAGGCTCTTGCCGCATTCAAAACATAACAATGTTTCCTTTCGAGTCTACCATTTTGTTGCAGAGTGTCAATGCAACTTGTTTGATGGATAATCCCTTGGTCACTATAAAACTGTTTCATAGACCCGAATGTGAATTCAAAGCCATTATCACTCCTAATGACCTTTATCTTAGCTCCAAATTGTGTGTGAGTCATAACATAAAACTCCTTCAAATATTAACATGCTTCGCTTTTATCCCTTGAAAGGTAAATCCAAACACCTCTACTAGTATCATCGACAATGGTTAGGAAATACTAGGCTCCACAAAGTGATTTTATGCGATAAGGCCCCCCTATATCACAATGCACAAGATCAAAACAATCAATCGCTTTATTCTCACTAATAGAAAAGGGCATACGGGTTTGTTTTGCACGAAGACACACATCACACAAGTCACTTTTATTTTTTTGCTTACTCCTAACGTTGCTGAAAATATAAGACAACGCCTGTCTAGACGGATGACCCAATCTGCAATGTCATGTATCGTAGGTGATAGCCTGGTTAACTTGGACTCTATCCAGTGCCGCCTGTTGCAAGTAATAAACCTCTCTCTTCGGCTCACCTACTCCAATCGGACTCCTCGTAATAAGGTCCTGTATCACACAAAGCTTTTTGGTAAATATTATTTCACAAATATTATCCTCAATTAGTTGCATGATAGATATTACATTACAATTTAATTCGAAAACACAAAGGACATTATTTAATCTTAATTTAGAATCAAGATTAACCATCCCCCTTTTGACAGCCAAGATTTCGGAGCCATTCGGTAATGCTACATGTATGGGCCTTATCCCCTCAATGTCACTCAATAGGGAAAGCATATTCGTCATATGACATGAAGCCCCAGAGTCGAGTAACCAAATTTTCTTACCCGAACGCTTCTCATGAACGGTTTTGGGATTCTTAATGAGGCTCAAAATCCGGTGTACCTGTTTCGGTGTAAAACCAGTAGTAAGCATGCTTGTTGGGACCTCTTCGGTGGTGCTCGCGACTGCAGGATACTCACCCTGAGTGTGCACCTGGTATGCCGTTTCTCGTCCCCTAACTCTGCCGGCTTGTGTTCGCCCACCGCTACGTCCTCCACGACCTTTATTTCTGTTGCCTCATCCAACTCGATTGCTCCAATGGGCTGGGTACCCGACCAGCTCATAACAAGCTGCCTCTTCGTGGCCGAGTTTGCCACAATGTTTGCATTGAGGTGGTTCTCCTTGCAGGCTCCTGGTTCGGGTCAAGTGAGAGGTAGAGAAAGCGATGCTCTCTCCTCGAGTCGTTTGGCTGGCCATGGCAGCCTTATGGTTCTCTTCCTATGAGACCATGTTGAAGATTTTTTCTATTGACGGCAATGGGTCCATGGCTAGTATCTGGCTCCGGATTGTCAAATATCACTCGTCGTCAAGGCCCATCAAGAACTGATGTATTTGTCCTCCTCCATTATCTTTACTATTTGTGCTGCCGATCCACATGTGCAAGACGGAATTTTTATGGGGTTATCTAGTTCGTTCCAAAGGCCAATAAGCCTTGAGAAGAACTCGACAACTTCTTGACCATTTTGCTTACAAGATGCTATCTTCACTTTTAATTTATGAATCCTTGGGATATTAGCTACGACATATTGCTTTTTAATGCTTCCCATAATTTTTGGGTTGAATCTACGTAAGCGACACTCTTGTGAAGCTTAGGCTCAATTACTTTCATTATCCATGATTGAATGCGTTAACTTCGGTCAAGCTTTTCCTTTCTTCCTTTACCAGTCTTGAGATCGTTCCGTCAATAAATCAAAGTTTGTTCTTGGACCTTAGAGATGTTCTGACCGTGCTCTCCCAGAGTTCATAATTCTTATCATCAAATTGTATTGATGTTATGATAGCTCCGAGAGAATCAGAGGGATATAGATAGTACGGACTTTGACTATCAATGATAAAGCCTCCATCTTTGGTCATGGCGGAACATGCTAGGAATAGAGCTTCTTTTGTGTTTTATGCACATGTTAGAGGTAGGGCTGCGTTTGTGTTTTTAGGGTCTACATGAGGTTCCCAGGTTCATTCTGATACAATGAAGAAAACGAGTCATCACAGGGAACAAATCAACTCGCTGCCCTGTTCTCCTCTACTAGAAGCACGCAATGCATGCCTTACATACATCCATGAGTTATACATGAAGCTTAATACTAATAAGTTGTAACCCTAGCTTGACACGCAAGTTTCCTATCTTAGGTACAACACATGAAGTCGCTAACTACAAAATAAATATTCATAACATTTGACCTATCCTAATACTTTTTCAAAAAGCAGTTTATTTATATAGTAATCTAGGTGGGTTTATTGTCTATAATCTTCTTTTAAATCCCAATTCGCTTTTTTTCTTAGTTACGTCTATGCTTTAATTTAATTTCACAAGTACTTAGATTAACATATAAATAATTATATAAGAACTTTAACATGGAGAATGGTAACAGTTTACTGATACAAGTCTACAACTCCACATCATTTTATTTTCTCTCCTTTTTTTTTAAACTCTAACAAGCTATACTTAATGACATAACAATGACCAAAAAAGAAGGCGAGAACAATCTTTCTTCATAGGCAATTCTAATTTCAAGCTCAATGAAATCCTCTTTCTCTTGACTTAGTGTGGCTCTCAAGGTATCTAGCTGGGGGTAAATAAACATGCAACTCCTATAATTTAATTAGGAAAGTAAAAAGTTACAGCACAATCATTGTCGACTTTATGTAGACTTCTCCAAAGTACGGCTCCTCCATATGATAGTGTTTGCTTGCACCATAATCGATTTTCGGGTCTGTTTGGATGGGAGTAAAGAGGAGAAAAGGAGAGTAAAGGAGGGTGAGTATTCTCCTTTACCCCTTATTTGGGAGTGAGAAAAGGAGGGTAAGGAGGAGTTAGGGAGAGTAACTCTTACTCCCCCATACTCCCTGGCCTCAACTCTCCATTTTCTTACATTCCAAAATGGAGTGTAAGGAGGGGTAGGGAGGAGTAGTTTACATATATACCCCAATTATAATATATTTTAATCTATTTAGTGAAGGTATATATGTTCATTCTTTCACTTACTCTTATTTCCTTTTATATTCTTCCAAACAAGGGTAAGTTTGTCCTTACTTTCCTTAAACTCTCAAACAAGGATTAGCAATTTACTCCTATTTACTCTCTCTTACTCTTACTCCTCCTTACTCTTATTTACTCTTACTCCTCTAACTTACTTTCCTCCCAAACGGACCTGAAATGTTCTTGCCCGGGAAGTGCATTTCGAATTTTTCCCACCAACAAGGATTGAGTTATAGCTGTAATCCTTGAAATTCAAGCAACTTGCTGCAATTAATATCGTGGCAGAAAGATTGATACCTAGGCTACATAGCGGAAGTAGATTGTCCTTGTCTATGGGATGCGCAAGGGGGAGGGGGATCGAGAAACTGGGAATAGAGTTGAGAGTTATGTGTCATTACTTTGAAGCTTTTTCATGATACGAAGATTTTCGAAAGAAGCCTAGCTATAGGATTGTTTCAGAGTATGTTGTTTGGTTAAACATCGGGATACAACAGGTACACTGTCCCACGAGGAGTAATAATAAGCTGTGTTCATGTTGGTCATACTCGGCCAAGACTTGCTTATTCTAGTGGTTAAAGCATCGATGTTTTGTACATTACATCATGTTCTTGGCACGTAGTATAAAATGTTTCACGAGGTCTCCTTTTTCCTAATTTGGGTGCTATTAGCCTGTCTGTGGCCAAAGGCCGTAGATAGTAAAGTGATTTGGTAAAGGATTCTCTCGTAGATTTCGTTGTCATGGGTGGACTTCATGATGCATGATACTCCACGTTACTAAAAGGATCGAGTGAATGATGTGATTAGCAAACATTGGCGGAGGAGGTGGTGACAAGAGCGAGAGCGGAGGCGTGGAGCGGTGGGGGGTGATGATCACAGCCACGTTGTTTAACCTTTGTCACATCATCTATGAATGCGAATGCAGCTGGCATTGATAATATGGTGATAAGGTATGCTATAAGTATTGCCAATGTGAATTCCTAGTGTGAATGTTAGAGGGGATAGTAGTGTTTAATTCGCCAGACAGTGTTTACTTTGTTGTATATACAGCTTGCAACAGTTAAAATATATGAATGACTTAATAATCATCCCTTACATATAGCCAAATAAACACTGTTGATTATTAAACTATTTATATATCTTGACTGTAGTATGCTGTAAGTATAACCAAGGAATCACTATCTGGCGAAAATGCACATCCATGTAAACATATCTAGCTAAAATTCACACTACTAATTCAGAACGGCGATATTTAGAACCCTTATCACGATATTATTAAAGCCAATTACATTCACATCCATAGATGATGCGACTAAAGTTAAAACTATGTGTCATCGTCATCATCCTCTGTCGGCCCTGCTCCTATCCTTACAATCGCTGCCAATGTTTAGTAATCACATCATTCACTTTATCCTTTCAGTAATGTGGCCTATCAAATTTTGTAAGAAGCACTCCTGTCAACAACCTCCACTGTAGAATCATTTATCAAATCACTTCACTATCCATGACAAGTGGCGACAAACAAGCAGACAGCCCCTGCCTGCACTCGGAAAAAGGTGACCTCGGGTTTCTTCTTACACTAGGTGTTAAGAAGCAGATGTATAAGAAGTACCAAATATTTGCGCTTTAAACACTAGGCTAAGGGAGTCTTCGCCCAGTATGACCAACATTAACCCCACTTTCTCTTTCTGG
>NCQV01059964.1:2071-15997 GCA_002740545.1 Lophocereus schottii
CGTTATTCCTCACATCACTGCTTCGATAATTTGGTAAAAAGGGGCCAGAAAACATTCAGAAGTAAAGAAGCACCTCTTCAGCATCAAAGGAAATTGATCAAGGACTTGGGACGATGAAGACTATTCCACCTTTTCATTTAACTTCAAAATTTTTAGGTTAGTATTCTTGTAGGTTGTCTCTGTGTAGGTATGCATGCTTCCCATCCAAATATTTTCTTACACAACAGAATATATTTTTCCCTTATCAGAAAACAGTGGGAATACAGTCCCAAGTGGCGACTGGCTAAATGTTTTGAGAAATAAACCTTTCTGCAATCCTTTTGCCCCTCCTTTCTGTGGTGTTTGATCCTCTATTGATTGGAGTCGAGCAATTCATTGGCCAATAAGGGGTACAGCTCTCTGAACAGAAGCTTTCGCCATCCAAGGACTCAAACCCAAGACCTTACTTAAAGGAAACAAATGTCAAACCACTTGAAACAACCTATGCTGTATCTTTTTGTAGTCTTAAGTGTAAGGTTTTTGACCAGCAGAAAAATTTGGACTACCAAAATGTACAAAGTGAATTTCTGTAATCAAACGGATAGGAAAACAGGACTCACAACACACAGGAAAAATGGCACAAACCGGTTTGACATCGCCATTCCATATCACATGTGCAGCCAGAAATCCAATGACAGCCGGTACAATCTAAAGAAGAGCAGGCTGAAAAGCAAGATGATAAGAAGTATAAGACAAACTCAACCAGGGGGAAAAAAAAACCACCCAAGTAAGAAGCTTTTATGAAAAAAGATACCTGTGCAGCTTGAAACCAATTCATAACAACAATGGTCGACACTAAACCAACAGCATACCCCAAGAAAGCACTCTTAAAGTATTGGCTTTCTTTGCCTCTGGAAACATCAAATCGCAGTGCCAATGCCACAAAGATGCCTAAGGGAATCACAAAATCAAATAATGAGACTTCTGGTCATTGTAACACACCCAGCTCACATACATGAGTTCCAGCAAATTTATTTCCCCAAAAACTGATATAGGGCATACCATCATATATAATCAATCAAATAAAGAAATAGGCCGTCAGTTTTTCCAAATTTCATTTGAGATGGAGCATATAATCACATCAAAAGACTTTAAGTGATCTGTCTTCAAACAAATTCTCCAAATGAATTGTTCCATGATCAAAAATAAGCAATCTCCAGTAAACAAAGATAATACAATCTACCATCAAAGTTTATGAGATGTTGGAAAAAGGATGGAGAGAATAACATAGTGGGTTTTCTTTTTTGGGGGGGAGGGGTGTTCTTCCACCAATTTAATATATGGTTTAAGCTCGCCATTTACTGTCATAAATATAAAATATCTTCTAGACCACAACAGGAGGTACTAATTTTGGGCTGCTTTCTGAAATCACTTTCTAAATTAATTTTCCTATTTGGCTAACCCATTTACAGTTCCAGTCCTGAGGTATGCACCTAAAATGTCAACAGACATTGGAGCAGAAAGCCTTTAATTTTCAATTGAAACAAAATGCCTCTCCCTTCATGGCTTACCATTAAACTTACACTTTCTCCTAAAACGCAACTATAAGGGAGACACAACCCTCAATTGGCATCTTCTCAATCAAGTGATCAATTATATTTTCTGGCAGGTTTTACATGGCCTGCTTATGCTAATAATGATTGGGCCAGAATATGGCAAAGATTTTCATCTTTGGACTGTTGGGGATGGGGCCTCCGGTGATTAGATAATACCCCCCCCCAAAAACATTCAAAACCTCCTGGCTTTTACATTGCAGTTTACACTCCCAAAATAAGACTATGTCTTCGACAAACCACGGAAATTTCACAATGAAAATACTAGCTGTGGAGAAAGCATGTAAAATCAAGAGGTAAACTAAACCACACCCTGCTTAACTAAAGGTTATTCCAATGCTGCAAGCATAACGACACAAGTTACCATTTTGAGAGTAGTGGGAGAACCAGATTGCAAATCAATGTTATGATCCTAAAGATCAGTATGCTAATTAACATTAGCAGAAGCATAACATCACAGATTTCCTGAAGCAGGCTTGGCAACATCTCAAATAATAAATTACAAGAGGGGAAATCATCAATCTGGCTGAACAGGGAATATAAACTACCAAAGTTTACTCAGCCTCACCTGGAACAACAATGTCACCGAGACCAGCATGGAAAATGGTCTAGCTGGATCTGCTGTGGGGAACAAAAGCGGCACAAAACATGGACAATAGATGACTTTGTAGGAGTATATCACATGCAGAATCCATCTCAATGAAATACTCACAGGATCTCTCTAAGCAACTGACCTTTATGGGTGCATCGAAAGACTTAGCAACACTAACCATCACTGGAGTAAAGAAGACCCAAAAGATATCATGCAGAAAAAGTCCACCCTGCAGTTGATAGATGATGAGGAAGATTCCAAGATTGCGAACGAAAAGTTAAATTGCAAAGACAACTCAGCAAGACCCAAATTACTAGACAAGCATGGCACAAAATCAATCAGCACTCCACTTTGTTAAACTGCAATCCCCATATCCCGGCCCCTCTCTCTCAATCGTATTATTGATAAAGCACAGACCAATTTTTGAGATGCAGAGCCTGAAATATTTCCCTAAATGCTGAGACTGATATCTTGCGAGGTTTACAAAGCAGAGAGGTTCCAGCACTTACTACGGACACTAGGGGACACAGTCTCCGAAAACGACGTTAAGGAGACAGTAACAATAGGCATTCTCGTATGTTCGTCCGCACTTTAATAAGCTCATCTCCACCTCTATTGTATATTAGGATACTTTGCTACCATAGTGGCCAAGCTCAGACGGCCATCTAAAAGACATTTTTAGTGAGTTGTTTCCATGCACATATAGGCTATTTTACTTCTTCGATATCTCCAGCAACACCGACCAAGAATGTGGTAACTGCTAAGTACATAAGTTTCCGCTTCTAATCATTAATTCCAGTCACTCTGCATTGCTTTAGTTGCTCTGTTTCCTTTCTGCTTTCTTCAATCCTCAAGATTTTATGTGAGTCTAGAAAAAAACCATTGATGATAAGCTCACAAGTTAAGCTACATCGGAGCAAGCCTGGCAAGTCTCTAATAATGTTGACATATCCATCACATAACAATCTAATTGCTCGTAGGTGAGAAATGCTGACATCACTGGGTATAAATCAGACCTTAATTGCCCCCCTTAGTCGTAGGATGTTTGGTTTTCACAAGAGAGACCAAGGTTCAATTCTCCCCGGGTTGTTTGTACGCATAAATTTACTCATCCCCCCAAAAAAGATCAAACCTTAATTAAAAATGAACAAAAACTCAAGCAGAGAGATACGGCTATAGGTACTTCACAAATTTTCCCCATCAAAAATTTTCTTTGCAAATACCAATACTAATAAGACGGTAAAACCAGCTCCAAAAAAAGGTCAATTGAGGAGCACAGTCTAAGGCAAATGCAGTTGGTTTCATTAGGATCAAAGATAATCAGCCTAACCTATCATAGGCCTATCAAACCGATATTGCCACAAACCTATGTACACTTTTTTCAAAAAATGGCAAGAATACAAACAGTGGAAAAGTACATTGACAAGAAGAGACATTTGAAGAAGATCCATGCATCGTAGCTCATACTTCGGCAAAACAAAACAGAGATAGAACACCTCAACAGAAGCTGGTCTAAGCTCATTGCGAGCCATAATAGTACCTAGTCACTCAGATAGCATAATCAACATTGAATCATCCAAAGCAACACAGAAATCCCATGTAGATACAAACCCTATATGTTCTCAGCTAAAAGAAATCGAACCAAAATACACAAGGATATTCGAACTAAAATATACGAGGGTGCAAGATACTACAAATAGTTCTATCAAAAAAAAAAAAAAAAGATACTACAAATAGAACAAAAACTGTAATTACCAAGAGAATGGCACCAGTCTTGAAAGAACCCAGTGAAAGCATTTCAATTCCCTGTAAGATTTTACATGTAGTACACAAAATAAATCATTACAATATACAAGGAAATGTTCGATCAAAGGAACAGTAGAGAGGCAGAACAGAAGTCACCTGATCTAGACTTAGAAGGGCAAAACATTTTTTTAAAAAAGAATAACAAAAGGATAAATAATTTATTTCTTCACCACCCTATGAACTGAGACCCTTCTTTCACTTTAATAACCCAATAGAATGCTCCAATTCTCCATCGTGGGCATCAACACTTGACATTTCATTTTAGCCAGAAGAACAAACAAATCCAAGAAAATGGCGAGCACAATGCTAAGAAAACATTATTAAAAGTTCACAGAAAATGGCAAGTCAACCACCTAGTAAACTCTCTCCTCCACTAATCAGTAACCAACAGTAGTACTACCTCTATCCCCAAAAAACTGTTGCTCTTACAAACAAGTGCCATTTTTTGTGAGAGAAAAAGTGGTTCTTAATCGTAAGACAGATAATTTTTTGGGACGAACAGAGAAATATGAAAATTAAAAATCTAACTGATACAAGAATTCCAAAATTAAATAGAAAATTACATCATTCTTGTTGGTGTGCAACATTTTGTAAAATCAAAGTCTTTTTTGTTTTCTAATGAGTCTTTCAATCAAAGCCTATCTGAATTCACATTCTATAAAGTCAGCAGCAGAGGCATTCCCATCATTTTCCAGTCCCATCAATTGCAACTTGGCAGCCTGAAGCATGTTTACCCGGGAGGGAACGGTACTAGCATTTGGCACCTCGCATAAAGAACCGAAACCTTGGTCTGGTATGCACAATTAAATCAAAAAGCTTCCCTCATTAACACTAGAGGAGCTATATTCTGAATTCTTAACCCTTTCAAGTTACAGCAAGGAGACAAAAGAACTGTCTACCTGTGATCTCAACATGATCAAACAAATGCACAAACCGTCACAATATCAAGCTCCCAAATGTTATCAGCCTAACCTGAATGCAGAATGCAATACCCAGGATATTGTTGGCGAGCCAATGCTTCTTTGAAGCATACCAGACGCAAAAGAAGAATCCCGGAATTGCTGCAACAATCTGAGATCTTGTAAAGTCAACTTCCAAAGCTGCGGGGCAACGCAAGAGGTATTATTATCAATAAAACAAACAGCTAAGCTTAGAAACATAATATAGGTTAGATAAGCTGATGAAGATAAACCACTTCTGTGAAGTTAGTTAGAATTTAATATATTTATTCTCCTTTGTCTTGCCTCATCAACTTAATTTGTTAGGCGAATATCTGCGTATATGCTTTGTATAAATATCCCCTGTACATTTAGTTTTGCGATATAACATAGAGCATTGTTTCCCATTTTCTCTCTCTACTCTCTCTCTTATTCTGGCCACAATTCCTCATGGTATCAGAGCGATTAGGATTTTCAATCCTTTAATCGTTGTTCTCTTCGATTTTCTTTCATGATTTTTGATCTTTAGATCTTGTTTCATTTCAGATTCCTTGATTGATTTCTTGATTTGCTTCTATGGCGTCCGAAATCTCGTGCAATTCCTCTGAAACCCTAAATGCTACCCAAACTCACAACAATTATGATGATCTTTACTTCCTCTCGAGTTCAGATCATCCAGGAATGCAACTCACGGTTAGACCTTTTGATGGTGGAAACTTCATCCTCTAGAGTCGAGCAATTCGGCGAGCTCTCAAAACGAAGACGAAGCTCGGATTCATTGATGGATACTATACTAGACCTTCGTAGAACTCACCACAGCAGATGCAACGGACACGATGCGACAATATGGTGATATGTTGGCTTCTGAATTCAATGCTGCCTGAAATTGGTGAGGGTTTCATGTATATTGAAACCTCTAGAGAACTCTGGAATGAAATTTCAGAGAGATTTGGTCAGACCAATGGACCATTCATCTACCAATTGAGGCGCGAAATGGCGAATCTGATGCAAGATAATTCATCAATTGCCTCATATTACAACAGATTGAAGCGGATCCTAGATGAATTACAATCTACGGATCCAACTCCACAATGCACTTGTGGAGCTTTAAGAAGGTGCGAATGTCATTTGCTTAAACGGATACAAGACCTGGAAGCAAGAAATCATCTCTTGCAGTTCCTCATGGGTTTGAACAGTAGCTATGATCAAACTAGGGACCAAATCCTCTCCATGGATCCACTTCCGAATGTGAATCGTGCATATTACGTTTTGCAACAGATTGAGAAGCAACGACAGGTGACAGATGTGTTTCTCACTAGAAACGATGCAGAAGCGTTTGTGGTTAATAAGACTCAAGTCAAGAGTAACGTTGCTCCAGGCAAGAAGGATCCAAGGAAATCCAAGCTTGACAAGTTTTGCGACCATTGCGAAGGCAGAGGTCATACCGTGGATCAGCACTTCAACATCCATGGTTTCCCTGACGGGTACAAGGGAGACAAAGGCAAGCAAAAGGTGAGAGTCGCTGCCCAGGCTACTCGTGAGGTCTCCGAGAATGTACAAGACAGTCCATTAACTTCTGACGATGGATACAAGGCAGATGCTGTGCTTGATGGTACCATAATGCAAGCGGTTTGTCAAACGGTCATGAAAGCTCTCAAAGGAAAAGGAATCTTGAGTCCTGTCACCGTAAATATGAGCAATTTTGCTGGTAAGGTCCTTCCTGATAGTGTTGCCACTAATGTTGTTAGTTTGCGTGAATCTTTGGGTTCTCATGGATGGATCATTGATACTGGGGCCTCGGATCATATGTCCCCTCATATTGAATTGTTCATTACTAAAAGGACCTTGTCTGAGCCTGTCATGGTTGGTTTACCTGATGATTCCCTGAAGGAGGTTAAGGTAGTTGGTGACATCCGAGTTCATCTCGATATTGTTCTAAAGGAAGCATTATATGTTCCCGAGTTCAAGTTTAATTTGCTCTCAGTAAGCAAATTGCTTGATATTTCCAATATGCTTGTCAAATTTATTAAAGGAGGATGCATTTTCCAGGACCTTATTACTGAGGACTTTGTGGCTTTGGGAACTAGAGCTGCAGGTCTATACAAGTTTCATGCTGACATCAAAGGAGCTTGTGTAAGAGCATAGTCTCACAAAATAAGGTTGTTTTTGGTAATGTCTCTGACTGTAATAATGTGAGAAATCAGTTTGATATACATTGGTTACACGCGAGACTTGGACATTGTTCCGTGTCTAAGCTGAAGCATATAGATTCTTGTCAAATACAATGTTCAGATTCTCTGTTCTGTGGTACGTGCTTGCTGTCCAAATTTCATAGACCACCTTTTCCCAAGAGTGATAATATTGCCTCTCAGCCATTTGATTTGGTGCATGTGGATCTTTGGGCCCCATATAAGGTTGCTGATGTGAGTGGATCTCACTATTTCTTAACTATTTTGGATGATTGTACACGATCTACTTGGACCATTTTGTTACAGAATAAGATACAAATTGCTATACAGATTCAGCAATTCATTGCTTTTGCTAGAACTCAGTTTACTAAGGGAATTAAGGCCATTAGAAGTGATAATGGCTCTGAGTTTATTCAGGGTGCCTGTAAAGATTTCTTTGGCAAACATGGGATTGTTCACCACAAGAGTGTTCCTAGAACGCTTCAGCAAAATAGCCGGGTAGAAAGAAAACACAGGGACCTAGTTGAGACAAGGCACCTAGTTGAGACAGCCTGAGCCCTCAGGATCCATGCTAATCTGCCTCTTAAATTTTGGGATGATTGTGTGTTGACAGCCACTCACATAATCAATAAACTTCCCTCAGCCATCCTAGGATGGAAGACTCCTTTTGAATTGTTGTATGGCAAGGAGCCTAGGTATGATGAATTAAGGGTCATTGGGAGCTTGTGTTACAACTTAGATACTTGTCACAAAGACAAATTTGAACAAAAGGCTAAAAGATGCATTCTCATTGGGTATGCTCCATACCAGAAGGCATACAAATTATATGACCTTGAGACACACACCGTTCTCGTTAGCAGAGATGTGAGATTTTTTTAATACATCTTACCTTTCAAATCTACATCTACCCATCCATCCTCAGAACCATCTTCCCATACACTCTTCTTCCCTGATCATCCTGTTGCTGGTCATATTGATCAAGAATTCAATATACCACAGCACACTCCTAGTCCTAGCCATCTCCATGAGACTACCCTCACAAATTATCCCACTGATCATACAGCACCACCTGAATCCTCAAACACTCTTGGTACACAAGATATTTCCTCTTCCACTCCTCCACTCAGAAGGTCGAATAGGTCTACCAAACCCCCTGTATGGCTAAAAGACTATGCTCAAGCCGCTGTCTAATGTCCTTTATTCTCTCCCTCTGATTTCTCTCACCTCAGTGATGCCTATATTGCTTCCTCGTTCAATGTTCTGGCTCAACCGGAACCTTCCACTTATGAGCAAGCACAAGGTGATCCCAATTGGGAAGAAGCGATGCAAAAGGAAATAGCAGCATCGGGGGCAAACGACACTTGGGAGGTGACTGACTTACCCCCTGGGAAGAAGGCTATTGGCTCTAAGTGGTGTTACAAAATCAAATTTAATCCCAATGGTACTATTGAAAAGTATAAGGCAAGATTTGTGGTTAGGGGATTTACACAAGTCAAGGACAAAGACTACAAACACACATTTTCTCCGGTTGCTAAGCTACCAATCGTGAGAGTTTTGCTTGCCTTGGCTACATCTGAGGCTGGCCCATACATCAATTAGATGTAAACAATACTTTTTTGCATGGTTTCTTGGATGAAGAAGTATACTCCTTACCCCCAAGAGGCTATCCAATACCCTCCAGGAAAGTTTGTAAGCTTAAAAGGTCTCTTTATGGACTTAAACTAGCCTCTCGGCAATGGAATCTTGAATTGACAAAATTTCTGAGGGGGTTAGGTTTTGCACAGTCAAAAAATGATTATTCCTTATTCACAAGGTGCATAGAGAAGAGCTTTATGGCTGCCCTTGTGTATGTTGATGATATGTTGCTGACTAGCACTACTGAGTTAGAGATCATTGAGGTAAAACAAGCTCTAGATAGGGCTATCACCATCAAGGATTTGGGTCCCGCTCAATATTTCCTAGGCATTGAAATAGCCGGGAATTCGGCTGGAATTATTTTGAACCAGAGGAAGTACATTACAGACATACTCACCGATGCTCGTCTCTTGGCTTGCAAACCTGCTCAGTCCCCTCTTCCTTCTGGTGTGCCATTGTCTATGGATACTAGAGATCCTTGACCCAATCCTGAAAGGTTTAGAAGACTCATTGGGAGACTGTTGTACTTAAATCTCACCAGACCTGATTTGACTTATGCTGTCCAACAGCTCAGTCAGTTTTTGAGTCAGCCCAGAAAATCTCATATGGATGCAGCTATTCATGTTCTTAGGTACCTCAAGGGTACAATCAACAAAGGGCTATTTTACTCTTGCCAATCTTCCCTTCATATTCGGGGTTTTTGTGATGCTGATTGGGCTAAATGTCCTTTTAGTAGGAAATCTGTCAGTGGTTATTGTGTTTACTTCAAGATTCTCTCATTTCATGGAAAAGTAAGAAGCAGAAAACAACATCAAAATCATCAGCGGAATCTGAATATCGCAGCATGTCCACAGCTTCTAGTGAGTTGGTCTGGGTAGCTGGTTTGCTTCGAGACTTGCAAATGCCTGTACGGCTTCCAGTTTCCCTTGCTTGTGACAACAAGGCAGCACAATATATTGCTGCAAATCCGGTTTTTCACAACCGAAGCGAACACCTTGATGTGGATTGCCACTATGTTAGTGATAGTATGCAAGAAGGTTTCCTACAAACTGTCTATGTTTAGTCTCATCTCCAGGTCGCTGACATCTTCACGAAACCTTTGGCTGCTCCTCAACATCGTTTTCTCTCTTCCAAGCTTGGACTTGTGGACTCTCCTCTAGTCCAACTTGAGGGGGGGAGTTAGTTAGAATTTAATATATTTATTCTCCTTTGTCTTGCCTCATCAACTTAATATGTTAGGGAAATATCTGTATATATGCTTTGCATAAACATCCCCTGTACATTTAGTTTTGGGATATAACACAGAGCATTATTTCCCATTTTCTCTCTCTACTCTCTCTCTTATTTCTCACCACAATTCCTCAAATTCACATATGCACAGAGAGAGTTTACAGCGCTAGAAAGTAGGGCATGATAGGCAGCAGCAAAGTTAGAGTGTAGTCCTTCATAACCCAGTATAGTATAAATATTATTAAGCAGCTTATGTGTAACAAGCATGGGATTATTCTCGACCAAAGATATTTAATAACTGTTCTCAGCTATTAATCACACACTGCATGGCCAATTCTAAAGAAAAAGGAGCTAATTTTGGGGCAGAAAAATCATAAATCAAGACACCTAGTACTCTTTTCCATATATTTGTTATCTCTCTCTGATGGGAGTTAGTTGGGTGCAACTGTCTTCACTCAAGGATGTGGTGGTGGCTTGAAGAAGAAGAATGAAGATTAGTTGGGCTTTTTGTGTTTGGAAGATGATTCCTCTGGACATTTGGTGATGCACTAAACGGAAAGGAATCATCGAATTTTTGAGGGTAAAAGTCTTGTCTTATTAAAATTTAAAGCTCTAATTTTTGAGACTCCTCTATAGTTGGAGTCTTACGCTTAATGATGAGGACAATTCGAGTTTTTTGAATTTTGTAGATAATATTGTGCATGAGAGCTTAAGGGCTTAATGATTTTTGTAATTGGCCCCTTTTGTAATGGGCCCCTTTTGTAATGGGCGGCACCCCCTTGGTGTATTTCTAATGCATCTTTTGTTTACTTGTCAAAAAAAATCCATGCAATTTCTTCCTCCAAAAGAAGGGGGCATTTGATGAGGTGAAAAAGTGTCAATCTTCTTAGTGCATATTGAACTAGGAGCATGAGAACACTCAAAAATAGCCGCCGAACAATCGAGCCCAAACGATAATAGACCTATGATTCGTTCAGCAAGTAGCTTATACCAAACAACAGAATGGAAACTCAGTCTAATAGAATAGCTCCCAAATTTCGGTGAATGATACTTCCAGATAGGTAATTCGGTATGCATCAATGATTAGGAAATAATTGCACAAATTATCAACAGAAAACAATTTCCCTTATGGAAGTGACACTTTGCTTATTTCTGAGTAAGATCAACCAGGACAAGTATACAAACACTCAAACTTGATAGTGTAAAGAATGTTCTTGGCCAGCAATTGGAAAGAAGAGGGTACTATGAAGGACACAGGCTGGTATAAGAGCAGGGAATGACATTGCAGTTCAGGTCAATTCCGAGAAGATAGATGAAATTGAGGAAACCAAGTAATAACACTAGCAATATGAAAAACTGGAGGAAAAGAGGATAATAACATACAGCGGAAATAAGGAAAACGCCATACAATGACATTTTCGTTCCAATGCTCTGGCAGGAAACGCTTTATTCCAAGTAGTAATGTTGCAATGAAATCAAACACTACATGCTACTCAACAAAATTACAGTAGAAACGAGGAAAGAAATACTAGGCATACTTCTGTTGAACTTTATAGGATTTTCCAGTGAACAGTAAGAAGATATACATACAAGAAAGCTAATATTCCAAGAACAAAGAAATAGCATGTCAGCACTGCATTGACCGAGTCCTTTGAAAAGAACTTGAAAAGCAGGAACAGAGACAACAGCATTGCACTTCCAACTAATGGAAATCTCATGGCATGTTCATTTGACACGGTCTACTTCATCGTACACAAAGAAGATAACAGTGAGAACACGATAAACATGAGCACGGCTAGAATGGCAAAGGAACTACGAAAATGTGCTGCTTAGTGGCGCAACACTTACCGTGGGTGGCGTTGGCTTCACTGACCTATAGCACCCAACAAAGACGGCAAGACAAGCTGTCAACACCACATTTACATTTGGATTCACTTTCACAACAAGTGGGGCCAAAGTCAAGCCTGCCAGCAGAAAGCATAAGGATATTATCAACGTTAATACTTACCCCCAAAACCAAAAAAATTATCAACGTTAATACTACAAGTCCAAAATCCCAAGTCATCTCCAAGGTGGAAAAACATCCACATCTCTTCTTTGGTTTTACAGGAAATACCAAATCAAGCATAATGTCGACGCCAATGTCTGGTGCATTATACAGCATATGCCACTACGGAGTACGGACAAAAGCGCATAATTCAATGGAACAACTTTGCCATGCTATCACAAGCAAATTCATACTTATTGCCACTTCTCTTGTACAAGACTTATAATTAACAGTAGTAAGAGAGCACACAAGATGTCTACAAACACAGAAAAGGAGAGCAACAACATCAGCTACATCCAATGAAGAACAAAAATCCTCTTTGTTGCAAAATACATGATAATCCCCAATTGGGGCCTAGCATAGTGGTAGGATGCAAGGTTTCACAAAAGAGAGACCAATTTTCGATGCACCACACATAGATTCTATGTGCATGCAAATTTACCTATAAAAAAAAGTGATCCTCAAACCATATATTTTCATGCGCTCAAGAGATGTCTCCTGACAACCAAAGCCTCTTCTTTCTCTCCTCTCCCTCCAAAAAAATCCAAATAATGGCATGAGGATAAGTCCCTGAGCTTTTGGTTTTATCCCCCCCCCCCCGGGGGACAAAAGGGTGCACTTCTAAGGAAACAAATGCTGTCTACAAGATTTTGCCATCAGAAAGGAGAAGGCCCAACCAATTGAAAGCTAACCCCATATGGCATTATAAAACAGAAATACACCAACAAGAGGCCAAAGTATCCAACTCCTCTGTGCACATAAAGAGTGGCCAACGGGCTCCAAAATGTAGGACTTAAGTCTGAATGTTTCCATAGAAATAAGACTATGCCAGACCTTAAGGATGAGCCACTCGGACAGTACCCATTCAACTTGCTCAAAAGGGCTCATATAAGGTCATCACCCAAGAAGACACCATGAACAAAAACAACGGCCAGAAGCAAGAGCAAGAGAGATCTTACCCATTGCAAGTCCAGAAAAGAGAGGCAAAGGCCTCTTCAAAGGAGCACCACTACCCTAACTGTCATGACATAAATAAATGAAGGAACAATCTTCACCCTCTAAGAGGTGGTGATAGAATGGATCCCTCCCATAGTGATCCTCCAAAGATTCACACCCTAATAACCATGTGACTACTAAGGATCCAACCTTAAGCCCTCTACATCAGATGTAATGTTGATGATGTTCCTCTAGAGCTTGTTTTTCTTTGTAATGAACCTCCATAACCACTTATCTAAGAGTGCCTCATAGAACAACGCAAAATTGATAACCTGTTAGCAACCCATTGGGATATGTTGCTCGAAAATATCCCTTTAAAACAGGGTGATATGTAGTCATCCCTCTTTAGAAGCTTCTAACCATACCAATGTCAACAGCAGAAGACTTCCACAACATGCTAGAAATTCAAAAATTCAATAGGATTGTGAAAAGGGGAAGAAATAAAGCAACTTCCTAACTAGTAACCACTCTACCATTGGGTAAACCACACTTATTACTCTCCTCCGACAAATATAATCCAATTCCAAGTGTGTTCAAAGTAAATATCACCGTGTTGACGTAACAAAAGCATCAAACAATACAGTACTGCATTCTCTACATCCCTGATCCCACTAGACACTTCCCGCATCACAAGCGGAATTATATTTTTGCCAAAATTCTCCATCATGCATTCCGTAAGACTACAATGGGGATGTTTGGTTGCATCAGCTGTTTGATAAAAAAGAGTTATTTGACACTTCTTTAACTGTTTTGACCAAGTCAAACAGCTAAAGAGGTGTTTGGTAAACAGCTATTTCAAACACAGCTTTTTTTCAAACAGCTATTCCTAATAGCCTTTTGGGAATAGTTTTTTCTTAAAATTACGATACTACCAAGAAGTTCAAGAAAATTACACTCATGT
>NCQV01060005.1:0-25765 GCA_002740545.1 Lophocereus schottii
TGCCTGGCCAATAATAATGTTCCCTAAGCATGATTAGGGTCTTGTCTTCTCCAATATGACCAGCTAATGATCCAACATGGACTTCTCGAATCAGTAACTTACGTGTGCTGCATTTAGGGACGCATAATCGAGCACCTTTAAAGAGAAAGCCTTCTTGAACTAGGAAATCCACTTTGGGATGTTTGGTGTAGTCAGAATATAACACCCCAAAATCTTCATCATCATGGTATAATGCCTTTAGATGCTCAAATCCAAGGATACAAGCATCTTACTGAAATAATAATAGATAACGCCGAGAAACGGCATCGATGCCTTGATTCATCTATCCGGACTTATGCTTGATAGTGAAGTGAAAGGACTGGAGAAACTCAACCCATTTGGCATGGCGTGAGTTTAATTTATGTTGACCTTGAATATACTTCAAAGCCTCATGATCTGAATGCAGAATAAACTCACTGGCAATCAAATAATGATTCCAATGTTCCAAGCATTGAACGATTGCATAGAACTCTTTGTCATAGGTTGAATATCTCTTTCTGATATCACATAACTTCTCACTGAAGAAGGCTAAAGGACGTCCTTCTTAAGTAAGAATTCCACTAATACCAACTCCAGAAGTATCGCACTCAATTTCAAAGACTTTCTTAAAGCAAGGTAAAGCTAGAACCGGTGCTTGAGTTAGTCTTTCTTTCACTTCTTTAAAGGCAGCTTGAGCTTTACGATTCCAAGTAAATGAGGGACCCTTAAGAACTTCAGTCATAGGAGCTAAAATGGTGCTGAAATTGCATATGAATCTCCTGTAGAAAGAAGCTAATCCATGAAAGCTTCGAACATTATGAATACTTTTAGGAATAGGCCAAGTCCGAATGGCCTCGATCTTGCTTTCATCCGCCTTAATTCCATCCCCTGAAACAATATAACTCAAGGAGGTAACTTCATGGGTAAAGAAGGTACAATTCTTAAGGTTGCCAAACAATTTTTCCTTTTTAAGAATGAGCATCACCTGAGTTAAATGATCTTGATGCTCTTGCTCATTCTTGCTAAACACCAATATATCAACAAAGTGAACGACCACGAACTTGCCCAAGTATGGCCGAAATACTTGATTCATCAACCTTACAAACGTACTAAGGGCATTGGAAAGACCAAAAGGCATGACTAACCATCCATATAATCCACCTTCAGTCTTAAAAGCAGTTTTCCACTCATCACCCTCCCTAATACGAATCTGATAATGACCACTCCTCAAATCAATCTTCCTAAACACCTTAGAGCTATGTAACTCATTCAATATATCTTCAAGCCTAGGTATGGGATACCAATAATTGATAGTAATTTTGTTTATGGTCCCACTATCAACACACATCCTCATACTACCATCCGTCTTTGGAACCATGAGAGCCGGGACAACAAACGGACTCAAGGATTCTCATACCAACCCCTTAGACATCAATTCTTCAACTTGATGTTGAATCTCTTGGGTTTCTTTTGGGTTTGTTCTATAGGCTGGTTTATTGGGTAGAATGGATCCTGGGATAGCGTTAATATGATGTTGTATGTCACGCTTGGGTGGTAAACCTGAAGGTATCTCATCAGGAAATAGGTGAATAAACTGCTCCAATATGACATTGGCTACAAGATGAGAAGAAAGTGGTCTATCTGGTTCATCTTGTACTTGCAATATCCACTCATTCAAACCCTTAAACTCATGTTGAGTAGCTTTCAAAAGTGGTTCTCCATATGTTAAAAGCAAGTCAGATTGATTTTGGCTTTTTTGTGGTTTCATTTTGTGGAGTTCGGATGGTGACATAGGATTAAGTGTAATTTTCTTGCCATCTTTGGTAAAGGAATAGGTGTTTAGGTAACCATTATGCATGACCTTCCTATTATACATCCATGGTCTTCCTAGTAAAATATGGCAAGCATCCATGGGGATAAGATCACACCAAATTTCATCTTGGTAGTTCTTACCAAGAGAGAACGAAATCAAGCAACGAGAATTAACCTGTATTCCCTTGCTTTGATTTAGCCATTGAATATTGTACTAGTGTGGATGTGCTGTAGCCTGAAGGCTCAATTTCTCAATCATGCTTAATGAAACAATGTTGGCACAGCTTCCTCCATCGATGATTAAGGAACAAACTTTGCCTTGGACTGTACACCGTGAGTGAAAGATGTTCTCACGTTGTTCATCCTTAGCAACACGTTGGTTACTCAATACCCTTTGAATTACTAGCATTTCACCTTCATCTGCTTTTCCACAAACTCCTCCTGAACTTCTTCATGATCTCCCTCAGCATCTTCTTCCTTTTCTTCCTCTTTCTCCTCGGCAGATTCTTCCTCTATAGCTTCCCATTCAGCTAAGGTAACTACCTTTCGACTAGGACAATCAGAAGCAATATGTCCGAAGGCTTGGCACTTAACACCTTCTTTGGCTTGTGGGCTATGGGTTTGGATATGGGGGATTCGGTGGTGGTGGCCTTTGAGGAGCTTGGTTTTTTGGTGGATTGGTTGGGAAAGGAGTTGATGGTTTAGGCTGAGGTGTGGTACTCCCCTTGTTGAAGGGTTAGCCACGTTTTAGTGCAGAATAGGGCTTGAAAGAATCACGAATATTCATCCTAGATCTTCTTTGTTGTTCCACCTTATGTGCTAGAACATATACTTCCTCAAAGGTGGCATAGGCTTGCAATTCAGCCACATTGGCTATCCTAGGATCAAGCCCTCCTAGGTAACAAACCATGGTTTGTTCTTCAGGCTCTTGAATGTCACAGTTACTCATGAGTTTTTGAAACTCACTTGTGTATTCTTCCACATTCATTTTGCCTTGAGTGAGATGGTGAAAGAGCATGTAGTTGTCTTGGACATAAGTGGACAGCAAAGAACCGTGCTTTCATCTTAGATTTCAGCTTGTCCTAAGTATTGATCTTGCTCTTCCTTTCTCTAGTCCTCTTAGCATTGAGGTTTGTCCACCATAAGGAAGCGTATTTCCTTAGTCTAAGAGCAACCAATTTCACCTTCCAGTCCTCTGGAATTTCCTTATATGCGAAACTTCGTTCAACAGTTTGTAACCATTCAAGGAATTCATCTGGGTCTAGCTTACCCTCAAACTCAGGAATTTCAACTTTGAAATCATTTGAGTTGAAAGTAGGTCGTACTCCTCTTCTTGTCCTTTCGAACTGTACTTCATCATCAGAGGAAGATAACGGATTGCTAGCTTCCTCTTCTTCTACATAATGCGTTCCAATTCGTTCACTGTCTTCTTGAAGCTTTTGTTTTTGTTTCATGTTGCTGCCAAGTTGTTTTCTTAAGTACTCATTTCGAACCTTGAGTTCTTGATTGGATATAGAGATTTCATGCATCTACTTAGCCATTGCTTCAAGTTTCTCTTCCATAGTCATGCTAGAACTCATTGTGAAAGTTTGAATGAAATGAAGTTGTGTTTGAGTTTTGGATTCAAAGAAAAGCTGGGAAAGGCGTGTGATAGGTTCCAGGCAAGGATGAACTTACTCTAATACCAAAAATTATGTAAGTCTCAAGGGTAGGAACAACCCAAGCTAACTTACAACAAGAACACAACCAAAACAAGTGGAAAACTCACAACACAAGGGGGCACAGTCGTGCTTTAGCACACGGTGTGGCCGTGCCACTTCTCTGTCTTTCACGCCTAAAGTTTGTGATATCTGACGGTTTGAAGTGGTTTTGTGTTTGGGTAAAAAACCGAATCAAAGCAAGAAGTCTTGGCCTTGATTAAGCTAGAAAAAAGTATGAGAAAAGATAGGGAATGTGTGGAATGAAAAGAATGAGAAGCCCACTGATTAGAACACAAAGAGAGCTCACGGTTTAAGGTATCCGCAAGCTAACTTCAAGAACTTTAAGTGTCTTCAATGTGTTTGGGATAGTTCTAAACTATGTGATTAGATAAGATACACTACTAATCACTAAGCTTAGGGCCCTTAATCTTTGATTAGGATAAGATATACCACCTAACCAATGATTAAGACTCACTTGAATACCACCTTAATCGGCCTAACTAAGGATAAGCAAGGTAAGTGTTTAAGACGAACTCAAGGCACAAAGTCTTTTTCTTAATTTCAATACTCAACCTTGTTGTCTTATAAAAGAATAGAAAAGGCACTTATATGGCCTTTGACTACATGAAAAAAGGCTTTCCTTCTTGGCAAGGAAAGTCATTAAGCTAATCCTATGCTTAGTTGTACACGGTTTAAGCTTAAACATACATAAGCTGAATGTTTAAGCTGTAAAACACAAGATTTCCTTCTTAAACTCTTTCCTACACATACATCTTCTTAAACCTTTTTGACTCAATTCCCCTTCAACAGAGGTAAGCTACACATGGCTGCCACCTCAAAAGGTTGATGAATGCATGGCTGCCATGTAGAGTGAGTGTGGCTAGTTCATAGCTTGCCAAGTGTCGCCTTCTTCATGCTTCCACGTGTCTCACTCCTATGTGGCTGAGTGGTAGCTTACCAAGCAGCTCAAGGTGACCATGTAGGCAAGCACACACCTCTAGCAAACCCATCTTGGAGGGAAATCCACCTAGCTAAGTAACCGAGTGTCTAGGTGCCGGTTTCTGCCTTGACTTGTGCTTCATGGTTGACACCTCAAATGCTAAGTAATCTAGGATTTCTTTACATGGAAGGAAATTTAAGGTCTAGTTTACCCTCCTTTTTGAATCAAAGCATTTGGACGTCATTTACCCCCCAAATGAGCCTGATTTCCCAAACCATGCAGATTGGACTCCATAACAGCACAGGTTTACTAATTAGCTTAATTCACTAACCAATTGAACTCCGCATCTGGTAATTCCAATTAGAAATGAAAGCTAAGACCTTAAACTGATATTTATACCAAAAAACAAGCACTTAAACTAGGATTAAACTTGATAAATCAAGTAACAAAACCGGGTGAAAATCCAGATGAAAAATCGATTGCATCACCTTCAATGTTCTTCACCAAACAATTAATGGCTGTGGCTTTGGACTTGATTTCTTGATTATTTGGTATCATTTGAACATTAATGGACCTTGTGGATGGACCTCCATCAGACATGCCTGTAGGATGTCTTGGAAACTCCAAGAACCATGTCCAAAACCCTTCTTAATTCTGAAATAGATTAGGAGAATAAGGAAGGAATCTGGTTAAGTTTTGCTTGATTCCCTCAGCCTTCCTGGTCATCATGGGTATCCTAGCTATGATTTGGATTTTAGGAAACTTTCTTAGATGCCTTGCTCTATATTAACCTCCCCTTCTTCAAGAGGATTTGACCTCAAATCTAAGGGGTCTTCAAAATAGTCATCCACATAGGTACTAAGGTCATCAATGCTAAAAATATCTAAAACAGCAACATCTCATAGGAGTTACAGCTTGTAAGCATTATCTTCCACCTTCTCAATGATCTTGAATGGACTATTCCTTCTTCCCATAAGCTTGTTCTTCCTACTGAATGGAAACCTCTCTTTTCTAATGTGTAACCAAACAAGATGTCTTATATTGAACTCTCTCTTCTTCCTATGTTTGCTTGCCCTTATTTATAAGCTACATTGGTCTTATCAATATGATTTCTTACTCGTTCATGCATCTTCATCTCTTTTGCTCTTAGTTCAGCATCGTGGTTCATCCTTCACTCACTTGGCAAAGACAACAAGTCAATAGGGGTGGGAAGGTTCACCACTCATGTACCTTAAGTGGAGTAAAAAGGTTTTAGTAAAGAAAGTTCAAAGAAAACTCGAAGAAGAGAGAAATAACAAGGAAAACCGAAACTAGCCAACACTTATCATGGTTCATGTAAGAAATAAGGAAGATAAACTAATACACAAAAGGATAAAACACGTACCACCTTTCAATATAGCAGGGCTGCTAATCACCACTTTGATTAGCCAAATCAAAGATAAGTAGAGAGAGTTTAAAATTAAAGGAGTACAAACTCAACTTTCATAACAACAGCAAACCTGCATGCACAACCTTAAAGCTAGCAAATAAATAGAGGTAGAAGGCCTTAGGGCCATTATATTCAACTTAGGAAAGTTAAAGTAGCCAATAGGAAGGGAGAGACTAAAAAATAAGAAAGTACAAAAGCTGAAAACTGCTTTTGGTTTTTTCTGCCAGTAGCTTTTTAGTGCACAAGCTTCCACTTTAAATAGTTATATCTTCTGAGCCACCCAATGAAATCAGGTCTAATAAAAGTTTTTAGAAATCTTGGAAAGTATAACTTTGGGTAACTCACGCTAGAAAGGATTTTCAACTGCCATTTGGAAGATATAGGTCAAAGCGTTCGAGTGGTCTAAACTAATCTAGTTTCAACCACCTTTTGAAATTGCTCCTAATTGACTTCTTTCTTCAAGACTAAACCTAGACTTCTTTCTATGCCTACAAAGCTGACATAAAAAGGTTTTCAAACAGTGGGTTTGTAGTCCTTTAAAACCCTTTTAAGCTAACTAATGAATCTTACAAAATCAGGCTGCTGGAGAGGCTCTTGGATAGTTTGCGTAGCCGTGATATCTTTGATGATTTATACTAATCTTTGTGCTTTTAGGCCCCTCCCTGGACCTTATTCAATAGTAGGGACATTGAATTGACCATTGTCCCCATCATCCTCCCCTCATTGTGAAGAATTTGCCCTCAAATTCTCCAAAGTGCCATCCTCCAAATATGGTGATAAATCATCCATATTGAAGGTGGTGAAAACCTTATAATCTCTTAGCAAATGAAGCTTTTAAGCATTGTTGTTAAGCCCTCCAATACCTCCAAGGGACCTTCAGCCCTACGCGTAAGCTTGGACTTACGTTTAAAAGGAATATGTTCCTTGCTCAAATGCACCCAAACTAGATCACCGGGGTTGAAGATTACTTGCTTCCTATGCTTGTTTGCTTGCGCTTGATAAGATGCATTATATTATTCAATATTACCCTTAATCTTCGCATGATGCTCTTGAACCTCTTGGACTCTCTTGGATGCTTCCACATTAGGATTTAGTCCATGGACCATGGGGTGAGAGTAAGAAGGAAAAGTGTCTCAATTTTGTAAACCACCTTGAATGAAGACATTCCCATGGTCTTACTAGGAGCATTTTTATCCATAGACTTGGCATGTGTTAGGATTTGATCTCATGAATTGATATTGGATTTGATCAAAGTCCTTGAAAGCGTTCCTAATGTTCTATTTGTGACCTCGATTTACGCATCTATTTGTGAGTGGCAAGTGGTACTATACTTGAGCTTAGCACCTAATTTCTTCCACAAAGTCACGTAAAAGTGACTTAAGAACTTGGTGTCATGATCTGACACTACGAATCTTGGAAGCTATAAAGCTTTACCACCTCTTTCAAATACAAATGGGCCAGAAGAGTGGCATTGTTAGCCTTGTTACATGGAACAAAGTATGCAATCACTGAAAAATGATCAACAACCACAAGGATTGAGTTATTGTTCCTTTGAATCTATGGCAACTCAAGAATGAAATCCATGCTTACATCTTCCTATGGAAAGCTAAAATGGGCAAGGCAGTGTAAAGGCCTTGAGGGAGAGTGTGATTCTTGGCCATTTGACATATTGTATGTCTCTTGATCACATCTCGTACATCCTTATCTATGCAACGCCAAAAGTAATGTTTCGTGAGCATGATAAGGGTCTTTCTTAACCAAAATGTCCAACTAGATATCCTCTATGAACCTCACGAATCAAGAGCTCCTGAGTACCACAATTAGGGACATAAAGTCGTCTACACATGACCAATTAGCCCTCTTAGACTAGAAACTCTCCCTTAAGGTCCTTTAAAATTCCTTGAACAACACCCCAAGGTCTTTGTCTGCATCATAAAGTGACTTTAAATGCCCAAATCTAAGAATACAAGGATCAAGTTTGAATAATACAGGATACCTTCTTGAAAGAGCATCGACACCTTTATTAACCTTCCCAGAATCATGCTTGATGGCAAACTAGAAGATTTGTAAGTACTTAATCCACTTAGCATTGAGAATGTTGAGATTATATTGGCCTTGAATATACTTAAGTAGAGAATGAACTCATTTGCCACCAAATATTAACTCCAATGCTCAAGTGACCAAATGATGGCGTAGAATTCCTTATTATAGGTGGAAAACATTCTCATGGATTCATATAGTTTCTCACTAAAATAGGCAATAAGGTGGCCTTCTTCAATGAGAACTAGACCAATACCCACTTCGGATGCATCAAACTTTAACTTAAAGATCTTCCTAAAGTATGATAAGGCTAATATTAGTGCTTAATTGAGCTTCTTCTTGATTTCCTCAAAGGCTTGTTGTGCTTTTAGATTCCACTTGAATGATATATGCTTTAGAATCTTGGTCATGCGGGTTGTGATTGTGCCAAAATCTCTTATGAACAGCCTATAGAAGGAGGCTAGTCTATGGAAATTATGCATATCATGAATGCTTGATAGTGTAGGCTAAGAATGAATGATCTTAATCTCGGTCTCACCTACCTTGTTATGTCGTAACAATGTAACCTAAGAATATGACTTCTTTAGTGTAAAATAAGCACTTCTTCAAGTTACCATAGAGCTTTTCCTACTGAAGAACTTCATGACTTGAGTGAGAAGCATAAGATGTTCTTCACTTTGACTACAAACCAAGATGTCATAAAAGTGAACCATGATGAATCAACCAATGAACGGCCTAAACATATGGTTCATTAGCCTTATAAAGGTACCAAGGGCATTTGAAAATCAACGGGCATAACTAATCACTCATATAATACCCATTTGGTCTTAAATGTGGTTTTTCACTCATCCCCTTCAATAATCTAGATTTGGCAATAACCACTCCTTAAATAAACCTTGGAAAAGACTCTTAGGCAGTGAAGCTCATCGAACATAGCCTGTTGGTGATTGTTAGAAAATTCCCTATGAGATAATTGCTTAGCCTTCCTCGATATTTCCTCCAATCTAGGTAAGGGATGCCTATAATTAATGGTGATTATGTTTATGACATGGTTATCCATAGAAATCCTTATTGAACCATCTTTCTTAGGGACTAAGAGGGTGGCCACGACACATAGATTAAGATTTTCCCGCACAAGACCTTTGACTATCAACTCCTTAACCTTGCTTTGGATTTTCATCATTTCTTTAGGTTCATCCTATAGGCTGCTTTGGTTGAGAGTATAGCACTAGGAATAAGACCAATGTGATGTTGGATGGTTCTTTTTGGAGGGAGGTTATGGCGTATTTCCTCCGAAAATACATTCACAAATTGCTCAAACCAGGTAGTGCCTAAGGGGTGACTTTGAGAGAGGGGAGATTTGGTTTCCTTAAGGGTTAAGAGTAATAACTCTCTCAAGGCTCTAAACGTATGTTGTGAGGCCTTAAGAAAAGGTTCTTTAAGTATAATGAGCATTTCGATTTGGTCTTAGTTCTTTTGTAGCTTGGCCTTTATGAGTTAAGAGGGGAAAAGTGAGACTAAGGTTATTTTCTTATCGTCCTTGGTGAAAGAATAAGTGTTTAAGGAGCCCTCATGCAAGACTCTCCTATCAAATGACCAAGGTCTCCTTACCAAAATATGGCAAGCATCCATAGGTATAATGTCATAGTAAAGTTCATCATTATAGTTCTCACCTATACGTAAGAAAACAGGACACCTAGAGTCAACATGGAGGCCTTTACCTTGGTTCAACAATGGAATGTTGTTAGGGTAAGGGTGGTCCGTTCCTTGGAGATTGAGTTTCATCACCATGCTTGATGATGCAACATTGGTACAACTCCCACGATCAATGATAAGTAAGCAAACCTTCCTTTCTATTATGCAACTTGAATGAAAAATATTCTCCCTTTGTTCTTTTTTATTGCCCCAGAGACCACTCAAAGTCTGTCTTAAGACTAGCAATTTGCCTTCATCCGCCTCTTTCACCACTTCTTCTACACCTTCCGTCTAGTGTAGATCATTGTCTTTCCCTTCTTCTTCACTTGAGTCACTTCGTACTCGGCCAAAGTGATCACCCTTTAGTTTGGGCACTCCAAGGCTACATGGCCTAAGCCTTGGCATTTGTGACATATCCTATTTGAGTTTTAGCCTAAGGGAGCCTTGTTTAGGGCAGGAGGGTTCTTTCGGGGCGTAGGAGATGAAGCGGTTGTAGGTATGGGAGTTGGTTGGAAACCCCAGTGTTAAAGGACGAGCTCTTCAGTACGGGAAGCTTGAGTGGGTCTTTCTTGAGACGTGTAGTTCTCATAATGGCTTGTTCCTCACTTTCTTGAATATCACACATGATCAAGAGTTTTCAAACTCCCATATATACTCCTTGACACTAAAACTAGCTTATTGCAAGTTATGGAGTTTGAAGTAGTTGTCTTAGAGTAAGAAGGTGGAAGAAATAGGTCTTTTAGCTTTGATCTCATGTTCTCCTAACTTCTAATCTTAGGCTTGCCCCTCTTTGCTCTTATTTTGAATATGTTTTCCCATATAATGAAGTATACTTCCTTAGCTTGAGAGCCATAAGCTTCACCTTCTTATCTTCAGGTACATCTTTGTATTCAAAGACCCATTCTACAGTTTAGAGCCACTGTTGAAGCTCATCCAAATCCAAACGACCCTAAAACTCTGGAATCTCAACCTTAAAATTTTAAGAATGGTTAGGATCCTACGGTGTCATACATTGCTTTCACCTGAGGAAGCAAAGGGCTTAACCTCCTCCTCCTCATCCTCTTGGTTAGATTCAGATAGGATGGACAACAGAGTACCATGGAGGTTCCTTTTATGGTTACTCACGGATTCAGCCATTTGCTTCTCCAAGTGCTTATTTTGGCTTCTTATTTCTTCAACATTTCTCATAAGAGCCTCAAATATCTCCTCAAAACTCATACTTCCACTCATTTTAAGAGTACAGTGCAACCACATTCTTTATAAGGTGGGTTTGTGCTTGGGCTCAATGGATGTGTTTAAGGTCAGAGCTTCGACCTACTAAATGTTATGTACCTTGAGTGGGGAAAGGAAGATTCAAGAAAAAAAGTTCAAACAAAACTAACAGAAAAGGAAAACAATGGGGATAACTGAAACTAGCCAAGACTTGTAACGATTTGTGTAAGAAACAAGGAAGATAAACTAGAATGCAAAAGGATAGGCACCCCACCTTTTAACATAATATGGCTCCTAATCACACATAGGGATACAACATGCCACCCTAAGCAAGATTAAGGCTAACTTGAAGACCACTTTGACTAGCCAAATCAAAGATAAGCAAGAGAGAGTTTAAAAGTGGAGTACAAACTCAGCCTTTGTATAATGTCAAATCTAAATCTACAACCCTAAAGGCAGCAAGTAAACAGAGGGAGATGGCCTCATAGCCATTGCATTGAAACTAGGAAAGCAATTAAAGAAGCTAATGGATGGGGAGAGACCCAGTAAGAAAATATTAACGTCGAAAAGTTTCTTTTGCCTTTTTTGCCAGTAGCTTTTCAGTGTGCATAACCTCCCACTTTAAAAGGCTATATCCTCTTATGTGCATACTCAAATTAGGTACAAAACATATTTTTTTGAAAGCTTATAAAGTATACTTTTAGGTAACTCAAATTAGAAAGGATTTGGACCACTATTTGGAAGATACAGGCCAAAACGTCTAGCTGGTCTAAACATATCTAGTTTCTGCTACCTTTTGAAATTGCTCCCATTTCACTTATTTCTTTAACACTTAACCTAGAAATCTTTCCATTCTTCCAAAGCTGACATATAAATCTTTCAAAAAAGTGGGTTTGTAGCCTTTAAACTCCTTTTAAGTTTAAGTAATCAAACTTACCAAACTAGGCTACTGGACGGGCTCTTGGATAGTGTGAGTAGTCATGATGTCTTTAATGATTTATGCCAATCCTTGTGCTTTTGGCTGCTTTCATTAACTTGCTTGGACCGTAGACATTAAATTGATCATTGGTTGCTTCATCCCCATCAACCACCTGGTACATATGCTCAAATCAAGAGTGTTTTGTAGAATATGATCGAGCCCTATTGTAAGCAGACTCAGTATGAGCCCTATTGTAACCACCTTAGATAGTGTGAGTAGTCATGATGTCTTTGATGATTTATGCCAATCCTTGTGCTTTTCGCTGCTTTCATTAACTTGCTTGGACCGTAGGACATTGACTTGATCATTGGTTGCTTCATCCCCATCAACCACCGGGCACACATGCTCAAATTAAGAGTGTTTTGTAGAATATGATCGAGCCCTATTGTAAGCAGACTCAGCATGGGCCAGCTTCAGTTCCCATTTTTTCAAGCTTTTTCTCACCAAATGCCTCAGCAAAGTAGCAAGAGTCCGATTTGTTACCTTTATCTGGCCATTAGCTTGGGGCTTATAGGTTGAATTAAACAAGAGTTTGGTGCTGAAATGCCTTCACGAACTCCTCCAAAAGTCGGACATAAACTTAGAGTATCGATAAAATAGAATTGACATAGGAAAACCATGGAGCCTAATGACTTCTTTAAAGTACATCTAAGCAATATAGCCTGCATCATGAGTTTTTTGGCATGGAGTAAAATGAGCTATCTTAGAAAATCTATCCATAACCACCATAATTGTGTCTTTCGCCCTCTGAATCATAGGAAGAGCTACGATGAAATCCATAATCACATCATCCTAAGGCCTCAAAAGGAATGGGTATTGGGGTGTACAAGCCTTGATGGAGTTAAATTTTGGCCTTGTGGTAGATGGAACAAGTTGAAATGATCTTATGAACTCTTCCCCACATTAGGCCAATAAAAATGCTCTTTCAGGATATCAATTGTTTTATTTAGGCCAAAATGGCTAGCAAGAGCACCATTACGGCCTTCTCAATCTAGTAACTCCCTTCAAGATCATTTAGGGATGCAAAGCTTGTTGTGCCTGAGTAGATAGCCTTGTTGGACAATTAAGGGCTATCCTTTGGAACTTCCTTAAGTAAGGTTAGGAAATCTAGATCCTCTTTGTAGATTTCATGGATTGAATGAAGCCCAAGTACCTTTACTTCCAAAACAAGAAGTAAGGTCTACCTTCTGGATACAACATCTATAACCACACTCTCTTTCCCACACTTATGTTTACAAGAAATGTCGAATGACTAAAGAAACTCCACTAATTTTGTATGTCTTGGACTTAACTTATACTGACCATTGATGTATTTGAGACCTTAGTGATCGGAATGTAAGTAATAACCCCAATTGGTTAAGGCCTTACAATAGTAGTGAACTCCTTGTCATATGTGCTATAATTTTATCTGGAACTATTAAGCTTCTTATTGAAGTAGGCAATGAGCCTCTTGAATTATATTAGGACAGCTCTATCCTAACTCCACTTGCATCAAACTCAAGTTCAAATACGTCTTCAAAATTTGAGAAAACCAATTCTAGCACTTGGCATATCTTCTGTTTAATGTCCACAAATGCTCTATAGGCAATTTGGGCAACTCAAAGACACGTTTCTTCATGCAATCAGTAATAGTGGACATGACAGAGCTAAACTCTTTTATGAACCTCCAATAAAAAGATGCTAAACCATGAAAACTTCTTATCACTATGACTGACTTAGGCCAAGCCCAAGATTAGATTAACTCAATCTTACTTTGATTAACATGTATACCTTGGACAAAAACACACAACCAATGAAAGTGAGTTATGGAGTGCATAACTCACACTTCTCCGTATGGAAATAGAGCTTCTGTCCTCTGAGGGCTTGAAAGACTTGTCTTAAATGCTCCTCATGTTCTCTCTCATTTTTTCTATAAATTAGAATATCATCAAAGTGGATGATGAAGGGTTTAAGGACCTCATTTGTTAATCTCATAAAAGTACTAGGGGCATTAGATAAACCAAATGACATAACAAGCCATTCATACAAACTTTTCTTTTTTTAAAAGCTATCTTTCACTCATCACCATTCCTCATCCTAATCTAATGGCATCCACTCCTTAAGTCCATCTTAGAAAACAACTTTGAGCTTTGTAATTCATCTAGCATATCATCAAGCCTAGGAATATGGTACCTATACTTAATTGTAATATTATTTATAGCTTGGGTATCCACACACATCCTCATAGTTTCATCTTTCTTTGGGACAAGTAAAGCTAGAATAGAACATGGGCTCCTACTTTCTCTAATGTATCCCTTATCAATCCCTTCTTGGAATTGCCTCTCAAGTTCCTTAGCTTTAGTATGGTTACATGTGTAAGCTAGCTTATTTGGTAGACAGCCCTGGCCAGGAGGTCAATTTGATGTTCAACACCCCTAAGTGGAATTGGGGGGACAGATCACTGGGAAACACATCCATAAACTCATGTACCTGGTGTTAAGAAAGGGGTGTAAAGCTGTCTCTACCTCTCGCTCTTCCAACACAAACAAGGCATAAACTTGTTTGCCTTTTGTTATGGATGTCTCTACATATGTTTCACTTAACAATAAGACTTTCTTACTTGTGTTTCCCTCCCTATGGCTAAGTTTACACATTTTGGATTAGGCTAAGGGCACAGGGGTGAGGTTGTAGTTATGGCTTGATGCATTCAAGCCTTCCTAACAACCTAAACAACTTAGAAAACAAGAGACAGTTACGGGCAGAATGAATCCATCCGGGCATAATGCAAGTAAACTCATACAAATTAAGGTAAACAAGAGAGAAGACAAGACATAATCCTAAGAGCCACCCTTGCTCACACTTGGACAATCTTCTTTGATCATTTAGGTTATATAAATATCCCCCTAAATAAGATAAAGAGACATAGAGACCCATAAGAGTTACCAACCTTAAGGTATACTACTAGGATTTAAGAGAGAGAGTTTTCAAACTCATTGTTTATTCATCAAATTCTACCCTACAAAATGTACTTAAGGCAGGCTTTATAAGAGCCTAATAGGCATTCAAACAACCTAATGATTCGGCATAGGCTGAGAGGTACACTGAGGGAAGTGATGAAATTAAATCAGCCTCCCTAAGTACAAGCTAGCTATCCTAAGCTAACTTGATCACCCGATTACCATAATGATTCATCTAAATGAGGTGTTAAGCTTCCAAAGCAGCTTATAACATCAATATCATTTAACATCAGCAAGTTACACAAGTGAAAAACCCAGGAGCAAAACCCTTTCCTGCAGCTAGTATGTGACCAAGTAAAAGGGTATTTCTTTATACTTTCAGCTGGGTAAAAGTAGCTTAACGGGGTACTTTTGGGGAACTTTGGGCATGATACATGGCATATGTTTATGTCTTCTTTCATTCCCTAAAGTTTCATAGGAGTTAGACTTATTTTGGTTAACTCAATTCCCATTGCTTTTGCCCTGGGTTATATTGCCACCTAGACTACACTATTGGTTGACTAATCAATTGATGTCCAAAAGCTTTGTAACTTCTTTTATTTGAAAGATAACTCCTCAAAATTGAGGTGAGTTGATGTATGCTAACATGTAAGGTCTTAACTTGAGTGAAGAGCTAGCAACTCATCATGGAAGGTATGACCTGGTATAATGGAAGAATTCCACCAACTAGAACTACAAAGATTTACCACTAACCATCCTAAGGCAATTGCACCAGAAGATTAGATAAAGAACCAGTCACTAAACACTACCAGTAGGCTAAAGTTTAGAGAGATTTAAGAGTGTTTTTGCTTTGAACTAACAAAGGGGTTTGCATATATCAATAATATAAGTTTCACAAGTGAGAACAAGGCTTATGTAGTCAGTAACAGTCAAAGGATCAACGGCTATAACTGAAACTAGCTAAAACAAGCAAAATAGTTTGAACTTAAAACAGCTTAAAATAGCAGTAAGCTTGATCTTTAACGCCTAAACCCATTGCTTATCTCAAGTACTGAGGTGTTAAGCCTTTATAGCACTAAGGTACTTGCTAATGATGGTCTTGGGGAGCGATTTGTAGCTGATTACATCAAGATTTGGCTGGCCTGTCAGCAAGTACAACAGCCTAAAATCTAGGCGATAAAAGGGTATTTCCTTCGTGTTTGTGTCGGTTAAAGGCTGATGCTAGCTAACCTTAATATGTAACTTTAGGGCCTCATTTGATAAATATGTAGACATTTTTTTCATACCCTTAGGCTTGACAAAATGAGCTACTAAACCAGCACAAAAATTCCAACGCTTTAACCTGCTCCTGATAGTGCTGACTGCTTCTAGGGGCAAAAACCAAGCAACCACTATCATTTAAGGTGCTGATCATGAGCCAATAAATAAGCTAGCTTATTGATCAAAGGGGACTGATATCCTCTAACCATAATGAACCAATGAAAACTTATGGAATAGTTAAGATGGCATTGAACTTTAGGTTGATCTTTATTGGACTGAAATAAACTAAGGCTACTGCCTAGCCTCAAAAAGGGTCTTAGGTGAGTTAGATTGAGAGCTAGGCTATCCAGCAGATTAAGGACCTCCCTAATACTGCCTCTAGGTTTAGCTGCAAGGCCTCACTAAACTCTTCTTGGTGGTGATCAGTGAATAAACTCCTTCCTTGCTCAAGTTGAGGGTCTGGCGTTAGGCTTGATCAACATCGTCCACCCTTCCTTAGAAGGGATTTGCCCTCAAATCCCCAAAATCAATGTCATCCTCCACATAGGGACTCAAATCAGCAACATTGAATGTGGCTGAAACAACCATCTCTCCACGAAGCTCCAGTTTATATGCATTGGCACCCACTTTGGCTAGGATCTTAAAAGGCCTATCTCCTCTTGACATGAGCTTACTTTTCCTTCTAGTGAGGAATGTCTCCTTTCTCAAGTGCAACAAAACAAGATCTCTAGGCTAATACTCTATTCCCCTTTTGTTCTTATTGGCCTTGATCTTGTAAGCTTCATTGACCTTCTCAATATGGGCTCTAATCTATTCATGGAGCTTCTTTATCTCTTTGGCCCTCTTTTCAGCCTTAAACCTAACTATGTAATCAATAGGTAATGGAATGAGAATAATTAGGGTAAGAGGGTTGACCTCATACAAGGCCTCAAATAGAGAGCAACCAGTAGCTCTAGCTGGGGTCCTATTATATGGAAATTCAGCATATGAAAGCTTGAGATCCCACTCTTTGAGGTTCTTCTAAACTAAGGTCCTTAGCAGGGTTGAAAGGGTCATGGTTGTTACTTCAATTTGGCTATCAGTTTGTAGATGGCAAGCGGTGTTATATAGGAGTTTAGTTCCCAACAAATGCCAAAGGCTCCTCCACAACTTGGTGTCTTTGTCACTCACAATGGTTTTTGGTAGCCCATGCAATCTGATGATCTCCTGTAAAGATAAGTCTACAACATTTGAAGCATCATCTATTTTGTGGCAAGCCACAAAGTGTGCCATCTTAGGGAATTTATTAACCACCACCATAATTGATTATCTTCCCCTCTGAGTTCTTGGTAAGGCTACCACAAAATTCATGCTGACATCTTCCTAGGGCATTAAAGGGACTGGAAGTGAGGTGTAAACGCCTTAGTGGAATTAGCTCTTAGCTTTGTGGCAGATTGAGCACCTAGAAACCACTTTGTGTACATCCTCTCCCATTTTAGGCCAATGAAAATGCTCTCTAAGAATATCTAGGGCCTTGTTCAGCCCAAAATGTCTAGCAAGTGACCCTCTATGGGCCTCTTTGACCAACAACTCCCTTAAGGGATAGGCAGGGATAGACAGCTTGTTTCCCTTAAATAAAAAGCCTTCTTGCATCGCATAAGGTTCTTGAGTTGTAGTGTTTTTCATCAAATCTTAAAAGGTTGGGTCTTCAGGATAGTAGACTTACGTTGCTTATAACCCTAGTAATTTGGCACCAAAACTGAGATCAAGCCATATGTCCTTAAAAGTGCATCTGATACTATATTCGTAGTTCCCTTCTTGTGCTCAGCAGAAAAGGAGAAAGCTTGCAGGAACTTAGCCCATTTGGTATGTCTTGCATTGAGCTTGGTCTGACCATTAAGAAACTTCAAGGCCTGATAATCTGAATGAAGAACAAATGCCTTAGGTTTTAAGTAGTGGCTCCAGTGACTCAAAGCCCTCACTATGGCATAAAACTCTTTATCATAGGTTGAATAATTGAGCTTAGGGCCACTGAGTTTTTCATTGAAGTAGGCCAGGGGCTTGCTGACATCTCCAATGCCTATTCCATTGGCATCACACTCTACTTCAAATAACTCTTCAAAGTTAGGCAAGGCTAGGATAGGTGCCTCACAAAACCTTTTCTTGATAACCTCGAAAGCCTCCTGGGTTGTTGGACACCAAGAGAAACTGCCTTTCTTTGTGCATTCTGTGAGTGGAGCCATGGTGGTGTTGAAGTCCTTCGTGAATCTTCTACAGAAGGAAGCTAAACCATGAAAACTCCTCGCTATTTTGACTGAATTTGGAGTTAGCGAGGACCTAATTGCCTCTACCTCGGCTTCATCCACTTGGATAGCATCACATGAAACCACATATCCAATGAAGAGAACCCTTAGTACAAAGAACTCACACTTTTCAACCTTCCTATACAGTTTTTGGTCCCTAAGGGTGGAGAAAACTTGTATTAGGTGCTGAATATGGCCTGAGTCAGTCTCACTAGACACAAGAATATCATCAAAATACAAAACCACAAATGGACCTATGTAGGGCCTGAGCACCTCATTCATCAGCCTCATAAAGGTGCTTGGGGCATTGGACAATCCAAATGGCATGACAAGCCATTTATAAAGGCCTTATTTTGTCTTAAAGGAATTTTTGCACTCATCCCTTTTCTTTTATTCTGATTTGATGATAAGCAATTCTGAGACCAATGTTGAGGAAAAGTTTGGAACCATGGAGCTTATCCAACATCCCATCAAGTCTAGAGGTAGGGTACCTATACTTGATTGTAATGTTGTTAATGGATTTACTATTAACACACATCCTTTGACTGCCATCTTTCTTTGGCACCAAGAGGGCTGGAACTGAGCATGGGCTCATGCTCTCCCTCACATAACCTCTATCCATCAGTTCTTGAACTTGCCTTTATAGTTCCTTGGTTTCAGTAGAATTGCATCTGTAGGTAGGTTTGTCGGGTAGAGGGCCTCTGTGAATCAAGTCAATTTGGTGCTCAATGTCCCTCTTGAGAGGAAGGCCAGGGGGTTAGGTCTTGAGGAAAAGCACCCTTAAAATCCTGAATTAAGGGTTAAGCAGAGGGGTGTAGGGCTGTTGGATTTGCATTTGGGGCAGATTCCAACATAAGAACAGTAAACATAGGTTTCCCCTTGGAAATAGCCCTTTTCACTCATCCCTAATTGACAAGCAAGGCGCTCTCCTTGTGTCTGTCCCTCCCACTTTCAGGTTTATGTGTTTGGTTGGGGGTTAAAGGGGTCAAGGTCATTTTCTTACACTTTAGTTTGAAAGAATAAGTGTTGGATTGGCCATGATGAATGACATCCCTATCATACTGCCAGGGTCTGCCTAGGAGCAATGATAAGCATCCATTGGCAAGACATCACATAAAACCTCATCTCCATATTCACTAATTGAAAAGTGGGCCAAGGTTTGCTTGGAAACTATTAACTTATTACCCTTTTTCAGCCATTGTAAGGTGTATGGCCTAGTGTGAACAATGGTAGCCAAATTGAGCTTGCTGACCATCTCAGTAGAGGCTATAGTTGTACAGCTACCTCCATCTATAATCAAGTTGCATGTCTTATTCGCTACCTGGCATCTAGAGTGAAAAATTCGCTCCCTTTGATTGGCTTTTGGAGGGGTCCCAGTGGTATGAAGCACCCCGTTAATCATAAGCATTTCACCCTCTTCAGGTGGGAGATAAGAAGTCTCTCCTTCTTCACCAGATTCTTCCTCACCTCCCTTTTCTATCTCCATGTGGTCTAAGTCCTCAATCTCTCTTATTGTAAGCACTCTTCTATTAGGGCAGTCAGCTTGAAAGTGGACATACACATGACACTTGAAACATTTCTTCTGGCCCTTAGGAGCTTCTTTACCTAGCTCCTTGCCTTACCCTTTGTCTCTATCCTCCTTAAGATGGGGATTAGGTCTAAAAGGGTTAAAAGTTTTGACTGGTGTAGTAGGCTTAGTTAGGGCAGATGGGTAGCTCCTTCTGGGCTTGAGCTGTTTCTTAACCTTGATAGCTAGCTTACATGTATCCTAAAAGGTATAGAAAGGTTGCAACTTAACCCTTTCTAAGATTGTAGGATTTAAGGCCTTAAGGAATCTAGTAATGGTTTATTCTAGTTCCTCCCTCAAGGCACACCTAATCTATAACTGCTCAAACTCTCTAACGTATTCCTCGACCTTCATGCCCTTTGTTGTGGTGAAGTGATCTTTAAGTATNGTTCTTGTTTATATGTAGCTGGCAGGAACCTTACTCCACATGCTTCTTTAGTTTAACCTAAGTTTTGACCTTAGGTTTACCTTCCAAGGCTCTACTTCTCTTCAGGTTCTCACACCAGAGCAAGGCATATTGTTTCAGTTTTAAAATAACAAGTTTAAATGCTTTCTCCCCAGAATAAACCTTAATCTCTACGATTCTCTCCATGGCTTGTACCCATTCAAGGTAATCCTCTGGCTTAAGACTACTGTCAAACTCAGGTGCCTCTATTCTAAGGTCCTTGAGGTCATCTCTATGTACTCTCCTTCTCCTATGCCTAACATCCCAGTAGAAGATCCACTACCATAATGAGAGTCAGATGGGGAATCAAAACCTCCAGGAGGGTCCTAAGGTGTTTCCCTATCTGTTTCCCTTGGTTGACTCATAAGTTAATGTATTTGAGATGTGAGTGTCCTAATGTTCTCTTGCATTTCTAGTATAGCTTGGTCCCTTCTAAGTTCATGGGCTTATTCTAGAGAAAGGCCCTTAGGAACTCTCACTAGTTACTGAGGAGGAGGGGAAGTGTTTTCCCTCTCAGCCATGTTAATTCAAGGTAAGAGATGGACTACTGAGGTTGTTTATGGACTTTGGTTCTTCGTAGTTTACCTATGTTTGTGCTTCAAGGTTCTTTTGTAGCTAGCCAGTAAGTTCTAGGATGAAGGGCAAGAGAATTTAAACTAAGAATGAAGCATCAAATAGCAAACAAAAGCAACTCACTAAGAATCAAGGTAAGGCTCTTATACCAGATGATGCATGCTGACTTATAAGGTCGAGCTACCAAGTCAACATGAAATATATGATCTAGTATAAAGGAAGAATTCCATTAACCAAAACTACAAAGATTCACCGCTAACCTTCCTGAAGCAATTGCACCAGAAGTTTAGAAAACGAACCACTCACTAAACACTACCACTAGGCTAAAGTTTAGAGAGATTTGGGGGTGTTTAGCTTTGAACCAACAAAGGGGCTTTCATATATTAATAATCTGAGTTTTAAAACTGAGAACAAGGCTTATATACTCAGCTACAATCAAAGGATCACTGGCTATAACTGAAACTAGCTAAAACAAGTAAAATAGTTTGAACTTAAAACAGCTTAAAACAGCAGTAAGCTTGATGTTTGACACCTAAACCTATTACTTATCTCAAGTACTGAGGTTTCAAGCCTTTGTAGCATCAAGCTACTTGCTAACGATGGTCTTATAGAGTGATTTGCAGCTGATTACATTAAGATTAGGCCGGCCTGTTAGCAAGTACAACACCCTGATATCTAAGGGAAAAAAAGGTATTTCCTTCATGTTTATGCCGATCAAAGGCTGACGCTAGTTGACCTTAATATGTAGCTTTACGGCCTTGTTTGATAAATATTTAGATATCTTTTCATGCCCTTAGGCTTACCAAAATGAGCTGCTAAACCAGGGCCGAAATTCCTTCTCTTTAACCTGCTGCCTGACGGCTGCAGATCTACTGATAGTGCTGATTGCTTCTAGGGGAAAAAACCAAGCAACCTCCATCATTTAAAGGCTGATCCTGAGCTAATAAATGAGGTAGGTTACTGATCAAAGAGGACTAATATCCTTTAACCGTAATAAACCAATGAAAACTGGTGGAACAACCAAGATTGCACTAAACTTCACGTTGATCTTTATTGAGCTGAAATAAACTAAGGCTATTGTCTAGCCTAAAAAATGAGCTTGGTTAAGTTGGATTGAGTGCAAGGGTATCCAGCACATTTAGGACCTCCCTAATACTGCCTCCGGGTTGAGCTGTAAGGCCTCACAGAACTCTTCTTGGTGGTGATCAGTGAACAAACTCCTCCCTTGCTCAGGTTGAGGCTTTGGAGTTAGGGCTTGATCCACATCATGAGTAGTCAAGGCAGTTTGAAAATCCTTTAGCAGCTTTCCCTAAAAGATAGACAAATCTGGGCCAATTTCTTGATAAGCTGGGTAGAATATCATAGAGCTATTTTAGGGTGTTTCTAACCAATGCATGGACTTCCTTTATCTCCTTGGTGCTTGCTGGTTCCTATGGGCTGGGTAGATGACCTTCAAGAGGTTCCTGTTATGATTTTCCGCAAGAGCACAGTTTATCGCCGTAATGCTATCGGGTGTTGATCCTCAGGGACGGTTGGGAAATTAGTTTACCAAGAAACATTTAGTTGCAATTATTTCATCAACTTGAATAAATGAAGCAGAGGAAAGCGAACACAGGTACACAGCAGAGCATTCGAACCCAAAAGCAGCAGAGCACACCAATCCAAAGCAAGAGAAGTGAACTTGAACGATTAGAATCTAAATTGAGCAGACTTTGATCTTAAAGCTGTAATCTATGGCTGAAATGAATAGCATACAACCCAAGCCTAGATTTTGAATAGCAAAAGAAATGAAAAACGTGAAGGACGAAAGTTGCAAAACTCCAGGAATTCGTTCCCTCTAGTCTCTGTTCGCCTCCCCCTTTTGCTCTTAATTGGGAATAAAAAGCAGAATCGAAAAACAAAGTAGCCCACTTGAATTTAACTGAATCATAGCCAATTGCATCAACTGGATAGTTCTAGAGAACGAGATCTCAAATCAAAAACAGAATGAAAAGCAAAAACTGAAAAATCTGTCAAACTAAGCTACTCTACTAATCTGCTACCCTCCTAACTACCATTGAAACCTCCCTTAAAAGCTCCCAAAAGACGTCAACTTCAGCCCCTTTGAATGCTTGAAAACCGCCCATTGATGATGGTGAATAATGGTGAAGTGAATGAGGAGAGAGAGGAAGGAATAACGGCCATGGCATAGGTAGAAGAAGAGCCGCGGTCGCTGCCCTTGTTCTGGCCCTATTCTTTGGGGTTTGGACTAGTGCTGGCTAACACAAGAGGAAGAAGATGAAGAGGAGGGGAAGACGGGTCACGTCTAGAGCATGTGGGACCTTAGTGCAACAGAAAAGGCTAGATGAAATCAAGGGGGTAGATGCTGGGTCGGCCCAAGGAGGAAAAACAAAAAGAATGAAATGAAGAAATGGAGGACAGACCGGATCTAAGAAAGGAAAAGAAAAAATGTTGGGCCCGGCCACGAAAGAGAAAGAAAGCGGAAAAGAAGAGAGAAGGAAGGGGGAACCGGCCTGGGCTATGGGCTTTGCGCACTGGGCCAGTTCTTTTTCATCTTCCATATTTCTCTACTTGGTCCAATATCAATCACATGAGCTTTGGTTCTTTTTCCAAATTTTTTTCAAAATTTCAAATTCCTCGTGTTCCTTCTTGATCCAAAGCTGATTCTTAATCCAATCCCTTCTTACTTCTTTTTTTCTATTCTTCAAATTTCTTAAATTCCTACAAAACAAATGAAATGATATTGAAGTCATAAATTAACAATTTATCTCAAGCAAAAATTAGATAATAAAGGGTATAAAAATGTAATAATTTCAGGTTGAACAAATACCCCCACACCTAAGTTTTGCTCATCCCCGAGTAAAACAAAACCCAAAAAAAAAAAATCCAAGAAAAAGAAAAATTAAATCCTAACGCACTTTCGTTGAAATCACGATTGCACTTAGCATGTGCAACAAGGCCTTTAAACCCCTAGGTTACCCCTAGTGGACAAGGAAGGTCTCGTGAGGGTTTGCAGAAGATATAGCCATAAAATCTATAAAAGAAAACAGAAAACAAAAACAAAAAATCTTTTTTTTTTGTTTTTATTGGGTCAAAAATTAATATGTTCAAAGTTGGAAAAAAGATATATACACATTCTAATCAACTAACTCACCTATGTGACAAAGATATTAGTCTGTATATAAACAAAATGTACACATCAAGGCTCCGTACCCATGAATGACATCAAAGCGCTAACTTTTCATCCCACTTATACACTAAAGCTTTGAATCCTTCACTGTGCTCGTCTGCATGTGTCTCATCATCCTAAGGCTCAGATTTACCAAAATCAAACTCAATCCCACTTGATTAACACAAATTACATTTTTGACTTAATAACATAGGAAGCAAGCTTTCCCAGTAACAATTTTGCCTCAAAGGGTACCACCCAGTAGCACATGCCTCAAAGGGTTGCTTGTCATTCCAAATTTCATTCGTTTTTTTTTTCTTTTTTTTTCTTTTCAGTTTTTTTCCTTTTTTTTTCTTTTTAATAAGGCCAAAAACAAGTGGGAGAGCCGATCATGGAAAACTAGAGCCATAAGACAATGACGATCATATAAATAGGGATTAGATCACACGGTGTAAATGAACAAATGAGATTCGAATTAGGGCTAAGAATGACACACTGAGGATAAAGACCTAACATGCACATCATGCGTATATACAGGCTAACAATCAAAGCACATGGCATTTAAGGTGATCAGAATAGCACAAAATTTCCCCCAAAACAAAACAAAAATCCTTTTTTTTTGTTGTTTTGTTTTTTTCAAAAGTTCCCCACCTCCACACCTATTCCGAGCAATGTCCTCATTGGGAGGAGAAAGAAACATAAAACCACAAAATCAAGACTGAAAAAGAAAACAAACAAAAATAAAACTCACAACTCAAAATCAAATAATCAACATAGAAAAGAAAGACAAAAAGAACCAACTATACAAAAGGAAAGAAAAGGGAAAAAGAGAGAAAGAGGGAAGGGATGAAGAGAAGTTCTTTAGCAAACCAGGTCGGGTGCTAGGTACACCCGAGCTATCATCTCAACATCTCACTGAGCAGGATTGAGCTAGCGGAGTATCAGACACTCCACATCTTCCTTACTAGGCAACTCCAGAAATTGTTTCAATCTTTGTCCATTCACCTTAAAAGTAGCACCACTGTCAGGGTCCTGAATTTCGACTGCACCATAAGGGAAAACATGTGAGACAATGTATGGACCGGTCCATCGAGACCTTAACTTCCTTGGAAACAAATGGAGCCTAGAGTCATATTAGAGCACTTTCATTCCATGGGTAAACTCTATTCGTAGTATAAGCCTAGCATGAAACAACTTCGCCCTTTCTTTGTAAGAACGATTACTCTCATAAGCCTCAGCTCTAATCTCATCAATCTCATTTAGTTGCAGTCTACGCTCTTCGCCAGCCTTAGTCAAGTCATAGTTCAGTTTCTTAATGGCCCACCAAGCTCTATGCTCTATTTCCACAGGGAGATGACAAGGCTTACTGTAAAAAACCCTATAAGGTAACATACTTAAGGGAGTTTTAAAAGCCGTCCTATAGGCCCAAAGAGCATCTACGAGTTTATCAGCCCAATCCTTTCTATTCCTGCTCACGGTCTTTTCAAGAATCTGCTTAATTTATCGATTGGACACCTTAACCTGACCACTGGTTTGGGGATGATAAGGGGTAGCAAGTCTATGGACAATAGAATACCTCTTCAGTAAGGCATCAAAGGACATACTATTGAAATGGGTAACCTGATCACTAATAATAGCATGGGGCATGCCAAATCTAGCAAAGATGTTCTCCCTCAAGAACTTCATAACAACTTTAGCATCATTAGTC
>NCQV01060007.1:0-11448 GCA_002740545.1 Lophocereus schottii
GAGTGAAACATTTTCATTTTTGATTATTACTTAACTCTTTTTATAGAATACCTCACCTTCTTATTATTATTACTACATTGTTATTATATTTATTTGTTTATTATCATTGTTACCTTACAAATTAGCCTTTTGATAATTAGGCTAATTTTTAATTTTTTCAAAATTCTGCGACATTCAAAAATTTATGAACACTTGAATGAATTATTTAGGAGTATTACGAGGTCCATTTTGAGGCCACATCGTCGTTTCAACTTGCAATACACAAATATATATACATATACATAAAATGGTAAACTGAAATGCGGCGCCCAACTTGATTAATTTGTGATTAGGATAACTTAAGATAATTAGCATGAATCTTAGGTTCAGGCCGTTACATTCACAGTGTTTGGATTCGACCTATAACAGAGAATCGGGTGATTCTTCCAATCTGGATTATAGGTATTAAAGTAAGGATCATTAGTCGGTCTTGGGTTGAAATTTTGAACATAATTAATTTCATTAGGATCCTGGAAAAAAGGACTCCCAACTTGACAGTTCAAGGATATATGCTCAGTTGAACCACAAATCTCATAAGAGGAAGGGGCACTAGAGTTTACAGTATTAACATTTAGTTAGTCCAGTCTTTTAGTCATGGCATCTTAGCAGAAAGTAAAATAAACGCATCAACTTCAAGGTTACCTCCAACCCGCCTGGGTTGGGCCTGTTCAGTCGACCATTGAAAGTTATTAAGCACCATCTCCTCAATAAGGTTATGGGCTTCATCCTCGGTCTTGCTCATTAAAGTTCCTCCTGCTGCCGCATCAATGTGGACCTCATAGCTTGGGTCAAACCATTATAAAATGCTTGGATAATCATCCAGCACTGAAGACCATGATGGGGGCACAACGCAATAAATCTTAAAAACGCTCCCAAGCTTCATAGAGCGCCTCATCCTCTTTTTATAGAAAGTTGGTGATTTGATTTCCCAGGCCCGCTGTCTTGGATAGAGGGAAGAATTTGGCGAGGAAAGCTCTTATCAACTCATCCCAAGTAGTTATGCAACCAGACAGCAAAGAGTGCAACCAAGCCCTCGCTTTATCCAACAATAAGAAAGGGAATAAGTACAAGCGAATCCCATCACTGGAGACTCCGTTTAACTTTAGCGTATTGCATACCTCTAAAAAGACCAAGAGGTGTAAATTCGGGTCTTCCAAAGGAGTTCCGCCGAATTAAGATTGCTGCACCATGGAAATAAGTGATGGCTTGAGTTAGAAGTTGTTGGCATCTACAGCAGGCCAAGCTATGCTTGAGGCAATCCCTTGGACTCTGGGAGTAACGAAATCAAGAAAGGCCTTTCTTTCTTCACCCACCATGTTTGAATTCCTTCTTGCATCGCGCCTTCGTTCTTTGATCCTTTACTTTTTTCTCCTTAAGCGAAAAGTTCTCTCAATCTCTGGATCAGGCTCGTACAAAATCAGATTTCGCATAAACTAGGAAAAATTCCTGCAAGCATTTTCACCAACACTACTAGCGCAATTAAATAGGAAAAAGAAAAATAACAAGAAAATAAAACAAAACAAAATAATAAAAATGCATAGTTACATTTATAAGATAATATTCAATAGTTAGCAATTTAGCCCCCAGCAACGACGCTAAAAATTTGATACGACATTATCGCAAGCGCACGAGTGTTCGTAGTATAGACAAAACATATCGTTTCTTAGGGAGTAAAGTAATCTTTCAAGACTAGTCTTGTCAGAATATGCTAAGCAAAACTCAATTTCAAGTAGATTCGATTAACTACTGCAAATAAACTTGTCTAAATCAATAAAAGAAAAACGTATAGGAATTTTCGCAGTTATGGAAGAGAATTGGATCAAAATGAATAAACATGTACTATTCTCTAATTGATTAATTCCGAGGAATTGTAAGATCTATTCTTTCGAAATCAATCAAATTTGCCTAAACTAAGCAAACATCGTTCTTTCAAACTAATTTGACTTAATCCAAGGTTAATATATTCGATTACTTACTAGCCCTCCTAACATATAAATCTCTCTTTCGAGACGAAGTTATGCTATGTCTATTCAAGCAGTCCAACAATCAAATGTCGTCTTTCAAATGTTCACTCGATTGTTTCAAGTGTGCAAGTAAATATTAGCCAAAAATAAACTCACAACATATCAAAGATTTGATAGAACGGAATCAAACTGATCATGAAAATAAGCACAATTCCTTAAAAATCAAAACATGATCCAATAACAATTCCAAAAAACTACTAAATTCCTAAGCTAATTAAAACTGCTCAGACATGATAAAAGATAAACTAACCAAAATGATCGGCAAAATCTTGGGCAGAACGGACTTGACTGAGATGGCCTTCACAAAGGGCTTCAGAACCGCTTCAAGATCAAAACTCTCACACTCCAAACTCACTCAAAACTAAACAAAGAAAAAAATTTGAGAGAAAACGAACTAAACTAAACTAAACTTCTCTAATCCTACTTGCTTGCTTGCTTTGGATGCTCTTAGAGGTGCTTAGAGTTCTCTTTCTTCGCTGCAGAATGTCTCTATTTATAGAAAACTTCGATTGATCTCAGCCACACAGCAGAGGAAAGACGAAGAGGCAACAGTTACAGGCATACCACGGTCCGCGGGGTTCACCATGGTTTGACCGTGGTCTGCACTAGATTCGAATTTTTTGCTCTACGGTTGTGGATGACCGTGGGGGAGGTCAAAATACAGCCATTGAAAGGCAAATGCTGGATAATAAGACTAAAAATCCTACAAGACACATAAAACAACCACACACAAGTATAAATCGAGAATAGAAGAGTAAATAATATCATTAAGTATAAAATTCTCCTAAAAACGAGGAAAAATAATCCTAAAAAGATGTGCATATTAAGCACTTATCAATTAGTTAACCCCAAATTATGAAGTCATTCTTAAATAAATATTAGTCATTTCAAAGCTTTCAAAAGCTTACTCATAAACAAACCCTATCTGTGTAAACATAACTCGACATTCTCTCCAAAAAAATTTGCATTGCTTAGGACTGAAGTATCACTTCCATTATCCTATAACAGAAAAGTTCTTATAGTTTAGGGACATATTTCTGTATTTTGAGTGTTTTCCAACTAATGATCGAAAAAAAGGAGCAAAGCTCTTCTCAGCTAAGCTGACTTTTTAAATATACATGATGAAAATCAAGAAACACCCAAAAATTAATACACTTCCTACACAATATTGTGGCTTTAAAGCCCCATGCCCAAATGTCACATGCCGAGTATTTTGAGACTTCTAGAATGTTCAAAGATGTTCCAGAATTTTCTAGAACCATCTGAAAAATACAATAGAACATTCTAGAATGTGCTAGAACCTTTTGGAAAGTACTAAAGTTTTACAGATTTTTCCAGAACCTTCCACAGTGTCTAGAGTCTTTTAGAGTACTCTAGAACTTTCTAGGTGGTACTAGTCTACAATAATATCAAGAATATTCCACGTGATTCTACAGTTGTAAATATCTAGGATATTTGCATGCAGAATTCTAGAGACTTAATACTAGCTATCGGATTAAATCAATCTCCACCGTCCATTGAGGATGTGGAGGCCCATATATACCTGTAAGGGGTCTCATTTGCAAAGCAAGCCTTGAGGTAATAAAAAACATTATCCAGAACTCTCTCCCTTTGTGTATCCTCTTGTCTCTTAGCTTACTTAGTCTTCTTGAGTCTAAGTCAAACATTCTTAGGAAGACTTGCCAAAGAAGGACTAGTGGAAAGTTTGCTAGTACCGCACGGGATTTCAGGTTATGTAAGTATCATCCCGTGACAGTTGTTATTAACGCCATAGTTTGAGATAGACCATGTCAAGCACAAGTAACACTTCCACCGGCAACCAACAAGGTGGCAAGAATGGACAATGGCAAGAACAAGGACGTGGTAGCCTTGCCAAAGAAGGACTAGTGGAGATTAACCCCACCATAACCGGTGGGGTTGATGATATGGACAAATGTATCAAGGAGATTGAGTCTGAGGGGATGCAAAAGAGCTTTGAGTGGAGATGCAAGTAGTGATGAACTGTGAAGTAGCCGACTTTAACAAGGAGATCCAAACCCTTTGACTGCCAGAGGCCACCAAGAATAGTGAACTCCAAGCGTGTAAGGCCGATGTTGGGACGTACAAGGCAAGGGTTGAGGCCTACAAGACAACGGTTGAGACTTTCGAAGCACAAATTAAGGTGTGCATAGCCGCGGTGGCTAATAGTGGTGGATCCGTCTAAGTCTCAGCTGCTTCAAAGGGGAATGCACCAAGGATGATTGACAACTTCCTGTAGGGACTCGAAGCCTACTTTAGAGCAATGGGCATCAAGGATGAAACCCAAAAGGTGAGTAATGTTGGCTTCTCCCTTAAAGATATAACTCTTGTTTGGTGGTGTTGCATGTTTGACGATGTTCGGAGGGGATCTGATCCTATCAACACATAAGATGAATTCAAGAAGGAGCTTAAGAAATAATTAATTTATTTTAAGGGTGCTGATTATGAGGCTAGGGTCAAGCTTCGACCACTTCAACACAAAGATGGTCAAATTCGGCAGTATGTTAAAGAGTTCTAAAAATTACTCTTGGAGATTCCAAGTATGAGGAAGCAGGACGCAATCTTCTGTTTCCTCGATGGCCTGTAGGGATTGACCAAGATGGAGTTGAAGAGACCTAGGGTACAAGATCTCGCATATGCAATTATCGACGCCAAGTCACTCATCAAGTTCAAAAAGGAATCCACAAAGAGATTAGGTGAAAAGACCCACAGTGATGGTGACAATGACAAAGAAAGGGGTCATTCTCCCAAGAAGGACCGACCATTAAGAGACAAAGGCCATAAGAAGAAGGACGAGTCTTCAAAAAAAAATTTCATGCTTCCTTTGCAACAGGTCGGGTTCTTGGGTGCTCGAAGGGTGGTAAACTTGACGCTGTTGCGGTGGAGAAAGAGAGACAAAAAGAAGAAAAGAAGCTTGCCTCACTGTCACTCCTAAGCAACATCCAAACAAAGGTGGGGGAGCAACCCAGCAGGTGCATGTACATGGAGACCGAAGTTACACGCAAGAAGATCCCAGCTACAGTGACACTGAAGCTAACACTATCCATATGGCGAAAGAGCCCACCGATGAGATTGGCGTGCCATAATGAAAGGAGAAAGGCTAAGTACAGGGAGTTAATGCAAAGAGTCTTTCAATCTATGGAGTAGCACGCGATGTTGACATACGAATTGGGTCATGGAGAGGTAAGTTCGATATAACCGGTGCTCCCCTTGGTGATCGAAAAGTCTATTTGGGAATGGACTTTCTTGATGGGGCAAAGGCCTTTATAGTCCCCTATGCTAGTATTTTGTTCATCATGAACAATGAGCAACATCAAGTGATACCCATGAGACGAGAGGCTGAGAAAGAAAGGGTATTGTCTACCCCTCGATTTTCAAAGAAAGGGAAGATGGGTTTCGTGGCAGCCCTCAAGAGGGATGAGGGGCCCAAGGTTGTCATACCGGCGACACCGCCTGAGAAGTTAGCATAAAGGAGGAAACATGCTAGCAGGAGGATATGATGCAACCGCGCAAAGGATCGACGTACAAGCAGTCAAACACAATACATCAACCAAATTGAATGGAAGAAGCACCTTCTCAGAGAGAGGAAACTCAGGAATCGGGCATACAAACACCCCAAGCCAATAAGGGCGTTGCTCAACTGGGTGGGAAAGAATGTCACATGTCGAGTTTCCAGAGACTTCTAAAATGGTATGAGATATTCCAGAATTTTCTAAAACCCTCTGGAATACACAAGAACATTCTAGAATGTGCTAGAAAGTTTTGGAAAGTACTATAATCTTCCAAATAGTTCTAGGATCTTTCACAGTATCTAGGGTCATTTGGAGTATTTGGGAACTTTCTAGGTCATACCAGAACATTCTGGGATAATCTCTAGAATGTTTCACATGATTCTAGACTTGTAAATATCTAGAATATATACGAGTAGAATTCTAAAAGTTTAATATTAGTCATTGGATTAAATCGTTCTTCACCATCGATTGAGGAGGCAGAGACCTTTATATATTCCTAAGGAGCCTCATTTGTAAAGCAAGCCTTGAGATAATAAAAACCATTTTCCCAAATTCTCTCTCTTGTGTATTCTCTTTTCTCTTAGCTTACCTAGTCGCCTCGAATCTAAGTCCAACAATGTTAGGAAGGGTTACTAGCAAACCTGGTAAGGTTAGGGAAAGTTTACTAGCACCGCATAGAATTTGAGGTTGTATAAAAATCATCCCGTGACACAAGGCGAACTCATCTTAACCCCAACCACAGAATTTTACTTTACTAGTACTAGACCTTTTATAACTGCCTGAACAAGCGAGGACAACAATCCAATATATGCACAACTAGAAAAATGGGTAAATTCTCACCCAAAAACAAAAAAAAAAGAAAAAAAACAGAGAAACATGTGTAAATGGACATCCAAATACACAACCAGAATCTTTATTTGATCCCAGAAAAAAAACCAGAGTCGCCAATGTTTTATTTTGCAGTATACAACCAATTCTCACAAATTAAGAACATATGTAAAATTTACAAGAACTAACCAACATGTATACATTTAATCAAATCTTAAACATAATTTAAACAATAAATTTGATCCAAATCCATAAAGATGAACCAATCCTGCTCATTTACACACTGTAAAGAACATTGAACAACAAAGGAAAGGAGATTAATAAAAAAAACCCAAGGTCCATAAGTCAAGCCCAATATCGATGTATGTATCAATCCGATATGGTTCTCAAAATTAAACCTACCGTTTCTTAGCAGCCGATTGTCTCTCCTTCTCCATTTTCTCAAATAGACTTCCATCGTAGACAGCTCTAATGGTATCTCGCGGCAATACGCCATCTTTGTTCTTGCAGAGGGAGAAAAGTATCTTCCATTCTATACGCGAAGCAAACCTGAAGCACAAGACAACAGTGTCATCAACTTCAGAAGCTTGGACAACAAAAAGGATGCGTTCAAGTATAGCAGTTGTTTTCTACAGCAAAGAAGAGCTCCTAACCATCCTCCATAGTCCTTTGGCTCTCTGTTTGCCTTCAGCATTTCATCAAGTTCTTTGGCTGTGAGATAATTTGCATTCGTACGTGCATGCTTGCTAAATATCTCCTCAAATTTTGCAGGAACAAACCTACAATGTATCAATCAAAAGGTCAGAATGTATATATAATTTGTGCTCATTAAGATGCATGGATGGACTAGTATGATGCCCTAAGAAGCACGGACACCCTCTATGATTCATGTATCCGTGTCCAACACGTGTCAGACACCAACACTTTTGGACACTCTTCGGACACTCTCAAACGCATGTAAAGCATATAGATAACATGAAAAAATTAGGTTATGTTATTGATAGTTGTAGACTGCACATATTATGAACAATTTATTATTATTCTAATCTACTCAAGAATAAAGATATAAAACAAATTACAAACATATATGTAATAGAATAAATATTTTCTAACCACCACGTGTCTACTATATTTGTCGTGTCCCACTTTCTTGAAAAATCATGAGTTTGTGTGTCGTGTCGTGTCATATTCGTGTCTCGTATCAGTATCCGTGCTTCTTAGATGATGTCAATGTTATTGGATGAATTGAAAAAAATGGGTGCAAGTGTGCAGCCATAAATGACATCAAAATGTTTTGGAGATGGAAGATTGGTGAAAGGGAAGTGCTTGCGTGATTGGCGTTGTCTGCTTTGTTAGGTACTAGCCTTTAACCCCTTACTACGCATGATTTGTTTTAAAATTTTAGCTAAAGTACTTTTAGAAATATTATAATTAATCTTATAATTTAAATTTTTAGAAATAATAACATTAACATATCTGTAATTTATTTCCTTTTTTTCATTGAACTAGTTAAAAATACACTATTCTTGATGATAACTTTAAATCACATATTGTTTAAATTTTTATTTTTAAATAAAATCTTAATAAATACTTTGAGAGGACACGTGTCGCAACCCTAACGTTAGAACTCATATACATATAGGATTCTCCAACTAATGCAGGATGTATATATATGTGTGTGTATATACAGGACGTATACAGATTCCTTCTAATTAGACATCTTCAATCATATTGTTGCATGAGCTGTCCTAAGCTTTACAGAGGAGATGACCAACGCAGTGTTGGGTGTCACTTTCGGAAGCTATTAATTAAAATAATAGAAAAGTGAAGTTGAAGCCCAAAATCAACCACATATTAAAATTGGATGAATTGGATGAATTTCCTGGATCATTCCAAAGCTGAAGCAGAGCCGTAAAGTTTGAAGAGAGACGGTGAAAGAGCAAACTCTATATCATACTTTTAGAAGTATAAATTTCTATTAGTTACGTTAGCACCATATATTAAAATTGTCTATATGATATATACATGTTGGAAATATATATATATATGGTAAGTGAAAATATACATTCTTACGTATAGGATATACATTACTGAGAAAAAGGAGCTAAAGCTAGAAATTTCGGCAATATATAACCCACTTGATTATTTGAAATAAAATTAGCTACAACTTGCTTAATAAAGACGGGATTTATGTTAGTGATGCTCACATCCACCAAGATCCATATTTCTATTTACCCTTCCCTTCTTTTCCTTCTTGTTTTCTCACGTATTTTTCTCTCTTTTGTGGTTTTTCTTTTCCCCGTCCCTTGTCTTTTGATTGTCTATGATATGATCATATTAAAACTAAAACCCATTCAAAGGAAAATTCAATATTTGTGATTTGGTGTAAGAAAAGGCCAGGAGCAAAATCACATGTCAACGTAGATGAAACGTACAACTCAAAGTATCTAATTTCTATCAAAGGTGTCTCAACGAATTGTTACTAGTCAAGCCAACTGGAATCCATAAAAAAGTTTAACATGTCAACTAAAAAATTTGTTTATGAAGTTTGCTTTCCGGTCTCTAGGGCTTCCAAATGCAAAGCTCTCTCTACTAACCCGCACTTGTTTACTTAGTTAAGTCGTTCAAAATTTATTCTCCCTTAAACAATCATTTAGGGTCCATTTTTGTGAGCGGCAAAACCTATGGAGGTAGAGCTATATTCCTTACGAGCAACTCCATTAATGAAGAATCATATATCAAAATCAATTTGGAGGTTTTCTAGCTAGTTTGGGCATGTCTTAAATTTAATGGGAAAAAAAGAAAGAACGAGGGATGTTGGGTGTAAGGAATTACCTTCCTTCTGTGTCATAGACTCCAGAGTCACTCCCATGTTTAGCTTTTGCTATGTTTTTAATCTCTATAGGGAAAAGCAGCGAAGGAAACTTGCCCTGCAACATGTTAAACACAAATGAGTTAGATTACAATGCACTAGTTATGAGGATTTGTGCGTATTGTGTAGATGACAGGTCTAGCTAATTCAGCTTTGACAATTTTCCTTCCTAGCTCATTGTTACCTATTGGTGACCCCTAAGATAGGCCCAACAAGTAGGTCATATTTATTGACGAAAAAAAAAAAATGAGAATCAACAAAAGAAGCCCAATATTAAATTCTCAATTGGTCAACCTCACAAAGATATTTCATTTTCTTTTTTTTTCAATATAACCAATTATATATATATATATATATATATATATGATCTCCGTCATCTTTCCAAATGCGTCTAGACATTAATTTATCCTGTAAATTATTTGCATGGCTCATGTGAGTCATGGCACAGATATTTCTTGTTAATTACCAAATCGTTGACATCTTGTCACCATCTCATATCAAGTTATGACAGAGTGTTTTATAGATTACCAAATCTCACAAAGAACAGTCTAACTAATAAACTGTTGACATGAATGCATGTCATCAACATCACAAGTAGAAATCAAGAATAAAATCTTTCACGTATTTTCCACGACATAATTGAGAATTTTTCTTAGCTTTGTTAATCATAATCGAGTTATCTGTCGGTCTCAATTGAAACTTCAATCATCAATAAAGATCTGACTATTATATTGATCACAAGACCGAAAGATAATTTGTGATCCCAAAAAAACAAAGTCCTGAAAGATAATAAATTAAAGTTTCAAGGCATATGTTAATTAAAGATATTAGAATGTATGTTTGTTTGTATCAAATGTACTATATTGATACTGTATGATTGATTAATTAATGAATTAATCCCTCCTATTAAAAAAAAAAGTTGTCATTTCACGTGGTAATCCAGCCAAAGCATGTATATAAATCAAAGCACATATTTTATTCTAATTATCCTATCATAAACTATTTTCATTTGAGATAATGTTAATTTTTTTTTAGAAAAGGTGCGCGGGGCGGTATCATGTTAGAAAAATAAGTGGTAAATAAATTAAAAAAGACACAAATCAAGGCGAATAATACGGTTTTGGTGATCCATGCGGCCAGACTCATAGCCGGATCAGAGTCAAACAGAAGCAGGTGAACGAATAAAAAACACGAGGATTAGCCAACCCAAATGCTACTATCCCAACTGAAATATCCATTTACCAAGGTCAAAGTACAATGAGTCTTACCTATTATTATGAATAATAGCTAAGATTTCACAAATAATCAGATAAGGTAATCTTTATCCATCACTAGAGTTGAAAAAGTTTAACACGACACGATGATCCAATACGAACCCGGCCAAACCCGAACCACACCGATTTGACCTTGTAGTGTGAAAACTTCTTATTTTTCAATTTTAAGCAAATCTAAACTATTTTCAAACCCAACAAAAAATTGACCCGTTTATTAAATAGGTCAACTCAATCCGATCTATTTCCTAGCTCCATCCATCACCCTGAGGACGACAATTAGCAAAACCGTATTTTATATTACATCGCATTAGTAATTATAAAGCATGATGAAACTCGAAATTTCAACCTTCTGTGATTCATGAGTTACATTATCCACTAATATGCTAAGATTTTTCAAAATCATTCCTATATTTTTTGTGATATTAATTTAGAAATAACGAACTTTATCAACTCATTCCTGAAGAGCTAAATCTACACAACTCTTTAAAAAGACTATTTTAAACCAACTTAAGCGAGTGGCTAAAGTTAGAAACAAAGATAGCATTATGAGCACCTCATGTGAACATTTGTGCCAATACGTCGTTTCTTATGCTGTCTTTTCTTTTACTTTAACTACACGCACTTCTATTTTTATTTCCTTATTCCTTGAGCTCCCCAAATTAAGGGTCAAATTTCGTACTTAGTTTGGTGCCACTACCCCGACGTTTGAAGAATTCTGACCCTTTCATTCCCTAAATAGATAGACTTATTGTCTTTTTCGAGTTCTCCCTAGTACTTGACTTCTATAGTGGACCAACAATATTAGCCCAACAACTATACTCATTAATTACGATAAAGGGATCGTCCCAGGAGAAAAACGTCCAAGCCAAGAAATCGTCACA
>NCQV01060009.1:0-17326 GCA_002740545.1 Lophocereus schottii
AATGGAAAAACAGTGGGAAGTATAACATAGTGGGAAAACAGTGGGAAATTTGCTGCTGTAATTTTTCAGTGGGAAAGTACAGTGGGAAATTTGATGATCTTTGGTTAACATCGCAGAGAAGGAGGATATCACTCTTATCTTCAAAAGGCTTTCCAATAGTAATAGCCGCACAAATTCACTGCCACTTACCATCCAAAATAGAAACACACATCACCTTATCTCCTCCCCTACGTCTCCTTTCGCAGTTTAGTGTTACTATTTTATGTTTGAATAACCACAAATCTCATAAAGAGCCAGCCAACAGCAATATTAAATCTGAGATGTAAAATAGTCAGTGGCATTTGATGTTGAACACACATGAAATAAACTTGTAAGAACAATCATGATTTTGTCCAATTTCACTAGTATAGCAGAAAGAGACATAAACAAACTAGAACAACTACCTTAATTTTCATCTACTTTTAATTTAGTAGGCTAGTCAATGCTTTTTCAATCTGGGTCATCTGAACCCCTTTTTTGCCATATGTTGGAGACACCAGAGGGAATTTGCAGTTGATAACTAGAGTTGATCTTGAAGACCTATATGAATTTTAGATGATGTGGGTTTTAATATGAGTTTTAGAGTTCGAGTTATATCTTCATACTTACTTTCCACTCCTTGAAAATTTTTGCAATTTATGTATCATGTAATGTTACCATTATGCCGGGCAGATCAACCATAGAGGCGATTCACCTCCTTAGAAGACTCATGGGATTGTACAGAGATAGCAAGGTAGATCTTCATATCTAGAAAAAGCATATGATAGAGTACCGTGTGAAGTGTTGTGGGAATGCTTGGAAAAGAAAGGAGTGTCTCCTTTGTATATTCGACTTATTAAGAATATGTACGTGGGAGGTAGGACGAATGTTAGGACAGCAGGAGGGTTACCAATGACTTCTTCATTGGTATGGACCTGCATCAAGGTTTCGCTCTAAGTCCGTTTCTTTTCACTCTAGTCATGGATGAACTTACAAAAGGGATTCAAGATGGACTACCATAGTGCATGTTATTTGCAGATGCCATTGTTCTTATTGATGGAACCAGAAAGGGAGTTAACGACAAGTTGGAGCGGTAGAGACATACACTAGAGTCTAGAGGTTTTAGATTAAGTAAACCAAAAACGGAATACTTACATTGCTGTTTCCGCGGTAAGGAATATGGGAGGAGAGCAGTCACCATTGAGGGGATGGCGATACCAAAGGTCAAGAAGTTTAAATATCTAGGCTGGATTATTTAGCAGAAAAGGGATATTGACGAAGATATTAACCAGCGCACAAAAGCAGGTTGGATTAAATGGAAGAACGCTTCAGGTGTACTATGTGATAAGAGAATGCCTATAGGACTAAAAGGTAAGATCTACCGTATGGTAGTTAGACCTGCTGTTTTGTATGGTGCGTAGTGTTGGCCTCTAAAAAAGATGCAGGTTCAAAAGTTAATAATAGTAGAGATGAGGATGATTCGATGAATTTGTGGTTATACGAGAATGGATAAAATTAGTAATGGAGTAATTAGAGACTTAGTTAAAGTAGCTCCTATTGAAGATAAGATGAGAGAAATAAGACTCAGATGGTTCGCTCATGTGAAAAGGAGTGTAGATACTCCAGTGAGGCGATATGAGAGGATTAACATCCACGAAGGGAAAAGAGGGAGGGGACGACCAAAGAAGAGTTTGGACGAAGTGATTAGAGAGGACTTGAAAGTTGTCGGGCTGACGGAGGACATGACTCAGGACAGGAGACGACTATGGCGGGATGGGGTTAAGATCTTATAATGCAGAGAGGTGGCTTTGTAGCTATCCCTCGTTTGTGTTGTGATATGTCTGGCTGTTGTTTTTCGGATATTGTGTTTGCATGCTGGTAGTATTTGCCTCTAAGAAGAAACATTATTTGCCTACGCCTGGTGGCTAAAGTATGGTACCTTCCCCTACTCTGTGGTACTAAGGTTTACATAGTTATTGTCCCTGATTTAATACTCCATAGTTCCACTCCATGATGCTTATACTTAGTTTTACTCCTTAATATGTGTTCACAAAATCGTTGTTTTATAAAATGTTTCCATAAAATCCTTCTCCTATGAAATGTTTTCACAAAATCTTGTTTTGTAGGTTTCTTGGAATCTGCTTCTTAATAGGCAGTCATACCGGTTGAGGTAAGACTACCTACAGCTGGATCTCCCAAAACCCTACGAAAGCGAAACCCACAATGGGAGGTATTATTGTTGTTGTTGTAATGTTACCATTTTTTTTTTCAACCCTGCGACTTGGTGAGCTTTTTTTTTTTTTTTTGGGTTTCGCGAATTAGTTGAGAAGCACAGTTGAAATTGACCTTTTTTTTAAACCAAATAATTAGAATTTTGTACAAAATTAAAATATTTTGAAAATATTTTTGTATATTTTTTTAATAGGAAACTCCCAACGTCATTCACTTGTATACTCAATATATAAAAAAGTTACATGTATACCAATTTTAACAGTACATATCAAATTATTAACAAAAATAAAGGTGAAATACTAAAAAAATAAAGGTAAAATTTACAATTAAAAAGACTTCATGCTTTTATATCAAATTAATGCATCAAAATTTTTACTCATTCATAGCAAATTATAACAACATTTAAAGGTGAAATAAACAATTTAAAGGTTTTTAAATAACAACATGAAAAATATAAAAGAATACTTTACCCTTTTACAATCCTTCCGAACTCTCTCATTCATTCCCACTTTCTCATATTCTCTCCAATTTCTTCCCACTTCTCCCAAAAACTTCTCATTTCTTTCCATTTATTTTCACTCCTTCCCTTTTCTCAGTTGAACACCTTCTATGTAAGTGTTAGACAAATAGGACTGACTTGGATGCGAAAATAACTGTCGAGAGTAGCCCACATATGTAGTGATGAGTGGCGGCTACCAGAGTCACGTTAGGAATGCCCACGTCCTAAACCTGATGCCCCGTAATGACGGTAGGCAGCCGTGAGGAGAGGAGAAGAGAATGTGAGAGATTTGCACCTTATGCATGTGTCTTCTGTGGCTAACCCCCAAAACTCCCTTTTATAGGTTATAGGGGCAACTAGGGTTGTTGCCCTAGGCAACACTAAGTGGCCATTGGGCTTAACTAAATAGGCTCGGTTAACAGCTCCTACTCGGCCACGAAGGCCACAAATACATGCTCTCCACGAATAACAACTTCTCACGCATCATACTGGGAATAGGACATGCGACCGAAAAGTGACAAGTAGTGCTATATTAAGTTACCATCTAAATAACATAAGACTTTCACGAAATACAATACCCTAAATTATCCTAAACATCACCAGTGGCATTGCCAATCCCCTATACCATAATATATCATATGATTATATACTCAATATAATTTCCCGGGCTGATGTTGGTGATGACGGATAGACTTTTTCTTAAACACTCATGATATTGCATCTTAGATTAATTGCTTTCCTAACACGTTTTTGCTCAACCGTATACATTGTGGTTCTTGAGAAACATATTAAAGTAGCAACATCAAGCCTTGACTTCTTACCATAGCTTTAAGTCAAAGGGTCATCATCCATAGGGTCACATAGTGACAAGAGCTAAGAAGGTCAATTGTCATTTCGTATATAGTCGTCCTTTAAGCAGACATAGTATGAGATGTGTGTCATGACATAGCTCCGACTTACTTGGGATCATCACTCTATATGTTATGCGAATCGTCAGTCTAGATTTTTACCCAAAAAAATCCAACCTGAGCCACTAGATTAACATACTAAATGCCAATCTTGACGCTCAAGATTCGGCTTTTAAGGCTTATTCAATTCTCTCGAGTCTCATCTTAGACTTATTAAGGCAACTATTTCTCATTTACACACTTCTAGTATGAGTAATCAATATTGCACACCTAGTGCCAATATGATTCTATCTCTTCCTGCCTGCTACTCAAGTATCAGGGCAATTGCCTGTGTGACAAGGCCAATCGGAAGCCTATGATATTTCAACATGTCTAACAAATAAATCACAAAGCATTTAGAAAAATAACCTTCAATCTTTATTTCATAAATTCTCATTATAAGAAGAACATATCTATCATACATAACAAGATTTTATCCAAAAATAAACTTTGCGAAGCCCTAAACTTAACGAATGTTCTTTGAAAGCATCTATAAGAATCGACTTAGTTAATGGATCAACGATCATCTTGTTAGTGGGTATATACTTGATGGAAACCTCCTTTGTCTTTATGGCTTCTTGCACGAAGTGATAATGCCTCTTGATGTGATTGGTCTTCTAATGGAACTTCGGATCTTTAGCAAACTGGATGGCAGCTGTGTTGTCATATAACATTTATACATGATCATCAATTCTAGGAGTGAGGTTAAGATCCTAGAGGAAACTCCTAAGCCATATTGTATCCTGCGTGGCTAGGCTACATGCGACATACTCTGCTTCTATGGTCGACAGAGCTATGCAGTCTTGCTTCTTACTGCACCATTATATAGCTCCCCTACCCAAGGTGAACACATATCCTGAGGTTGACCTGGACTCATCCGGATCACCACCCCAATTGGCATCTAGATATCCTCCCAACTTAAGGTCTCGGCCTTGATAGTAGAGGACCAAGTCGCTTGTACCACGAAGGTAGCACAAGATTCTCTTGACGGCTTGCGAATGAGCTTGTCTTAGGTTGGTTTGGTAACGACTTACAAAACCAACCGCAAAGCAAATGTCAAGCCGTGTACATAACATGACATACATTAAGCTTCCTACAGTGCTAGCATAAGGGACATTATTCATGGCCTCCCTTTCCTTGTTTGTTTTTGGGCATTGGTCGAGGCTCAAGGTTAAACCCTTCTCAATTGGAGTGTCTATGGGTTTGGAATAATTCATATAGAACTGCTCTAAGATTTTCTTAATATATGTCTCCTGGCTCATACCTAATTATTTCCATGCATAGGACATACCTGGCTTCACCCATGTCCTTCATCTCAAAGACAGAGGACAACCACTTCTTAATGGATTCGATCATCTTCAAATTGTTCCCAACCAGTAGTATGTCATCAGCGTACAGCCTAAGGAACATAATCCCCCCGCTTAACCTTTTGACATATGCACAGTAGTCTTTCAAAACCATGGATAAGCCAAATGAAGTATAGCTTCATAGAATCTTAAGTACCAAGATCTAGAAGAGTGCTTAAGACCGTGTATGGACCTTTTAAGACGACACATCTTGTCCTCTCATCCCTTTCACACAAAACTAATAGGCTGGTCCATATAGATCTCTTTCTCAAGGCTACCATTAAGGAAAGTAGTCTTTATGTCCATTTGAAACAACTCTAAGTCCAAATGGGCAACCATGGCTAACAGTAGGCGAATAGAGGCAAATCTCATCACAGGAGAAAATGTCTCTTCATAATCTACACTCTCAATTTGTGTAAACCATTCCGCCACTAAATGGGCTTTGAACTTATCGATCGAACCATTTGCCCGGCATTTTATCTTAAAAACCCACTTGTTTCCAATAGACTTAGGCTGGGGTGAAAGATCAGCAAGTTCCCAAACCTTGTTTCTCGCCATTGAGTCCATCTCATCCCTAGTGGCATCCATCCACTCTTTGTAGTTTGGTTAGTCAATTGCCTCTTGATAAGAGGTAGGCTCCTCAACTTCTAGGGGAGTGCACAGGAATATTTCCTCTTCGATTTGGAAATATCGTCGAGGAATTCTTTCACGCTTACTCATTCGGAGCTCGGGGCCTTCATTGTTTGTCTGCTTGTATAAGGCATCCCTCCGCCTTTCTCAAAGAGGTGTGGGACTCTGAGCATGTAGAGAGTTGCTCCCACTATCCCTCTGGGACGTGGGATCCCGAACGTGCGGACTAACTACATGTTCGGGAACTGGAGATTGAGGACAGATCTCACTCACAGGTTGAATTTCTTCATGTATAAGAGATCGAGGAAGAATCTCATTCTTTTGGACAGACAAGTCTCCCCCATTTCCTTCGGATAGGGGATGCATACCATCTTCAATGACTTGGTTAGAATCCAAATTCTCCCCCTCACCGAATGATGATTGGATGTTTTACTGTAACTCAAATAGTTTGGCATCTTTCTTCACTTCACCAATAGTCGGAAACTCATCCTTGAGAAAATCGACATTGCGGGAATCTATTTCTGTCATGCCACCATTTGAGTGTTCCCTGTACATCACATATCCTTTAGATTGTGCAAGATATCTAATGAACAACAATTTGGTGACTCTTAGACGAGGTTTTCCATATTTGTACGTTTGGTTATGCACAGAGCCGGCTAACCCCATGGGCGTAAATTATCTAAGGATGGCTTCTTACCAAACCATAACTCATATGGTGTGGAAGGTACACTCTTGCTCTACACATGGTTAAAGATGTAGGCTGCCGTAATCAGCACATCTCCCCAAAAACTGATTGGAAGATTCGCATGTGCCATCATTGACCTGACCATGTCAAGTAATGTACGATTCATACATTCCACAACACTGTTCTGTTGTAGAGTGCGTGGAATCGTTAGCTGTCTTCATACACCTTTTCCCTCACAGAACTCCTTGAACATATCAAAGAGGTATTCACGACCTTGATCAGTTCGAAGGATCTTAACCCTATATTCCAATTAAATCTCTACTTCTGCTATGAAGCATTTGAACACATTGAGTGCCTCATAGCGATGATATAGTGGGTATACATACCCATATTGTGAATAATCGTCTATGAGAGTAATGAAATAGATAGCCCCATGTTGTGCTTTAATGTTCATGGGTCCACATATGTCTGAGTGGATTAAATCTAACAGACTAGATGCTCTCGAGGCCTTACCAAAAGGCTTCTTTATTGCCTTTCTAGCTAAACATAACTCACACCTAGGTAACTTAACCCTAGTAAGTTAGTGTAGAAGACCTTCTTCAGATAGCCTATTTATCCTATCTTGGTCCACATGGCCAAATATAGCATGCCACTTAATAAATTCATGAATTGGAGTCAAAGTATAAACATAAGCAGAGGATATATTATTGTAGTTATCATCCAAATCCAAAATATTGAAATCTCCTTTCAAAGTTGCTTAGCCAAACAAATTGCCATTGTAGAATACATCTAAACCGTCTAGACAAAAACAAAAGTAAAACCTAATCTTACTAAATAAACATAATAAACTAAGGAGCATCGCACCTTAGGTGCATAGAGGGGGTCATGAAGAAGCAGCTTGTTTTCTCTACGGAGTTTGAACTGGTATGTTCCTACTCCAAGGACATCTTCTTCGCTGCTATTCCCTAATACGACAGTCTGTGAACCCACGGGGTAGCGATGGAATTCCACGAATCCAGTCTTATCCTAAACTATGTGCTTTGTTGCCCCTGTGTCTACAATCCATTGAGGAAGATAGTTAGCAATGAATGCATGGGAACAAACATATAATTCAGGAGTTTTAGTGGAAATAGGTACCTTGGCTGGCTCACGACAATTCCGAGCAAAATGGCCCTCCTTTCCACAGTTATGGCACTTTTTACCAAACCATAACTCATATGGCATGGCAGATACACTCTTGCTTGACACATGGTTAAGTATGTAGGCTGCCGTAAGAAGCGCATCCCCCCAAACACCGTTCTACTGTGGAGTGCATGGAATCGTTAGCTATCTTTGTATACTTTTTCCCTCACAGAACTCCTTGAACATACTAGAGAGGTATTCACGACCTCGATCAGTTCGAAAGACCCGATGCCCGGCAATGATGGTAGACAGCCGCGAGGGGAGGAGATGAGAGTGTGAGAGATTTGTGTCTTATGCATGTGTCCTCTGTGGCTGACCCCCAAAACTCCCTTTTATAGGTTATGAGGGCAGTTAGGGTTGTTGCCCTAGGCAACATTAGGCCCGGTTAATAATAAGTTGAAAAGTTTTTATTATATACAACAAATTAGCCTTGACATTCTCAAATGACAAAGTGTCATTTTTACTATATACAAAATTTCTTTAAAATGCTTATAAGAGGGAAGCAATGTGACAACTAATAACTCATATTTTTATAAGTAAATGTTTTGCTCTATTTTATACCTTTTTTGAGTCTTTGAGTCATATTTCAAGTAAAAATAATGCATATTTTGTCTCTGAATGTAAGGAGCAAGATAAAGAAAAACTTAAGTATAAACTCAGAATTTCAAGCATGATGTCGCACAACATACCCATTCTTACATTTCTCTCTCTCCCTTCATGATTCTAGGGGGCCACCATTATTTTAGTTGCCAAGTAAAATCAGTCATTGACTTAACATGCTAGACTTGGTCAAAATTAGAAGAAATTGATAATATTTAGTTGCTATTTTGGAAATAAAACTAGTGGATTTATATGAAAAGTGGGAAAGGAAGAGGAGCGAATTCGACTATAAATAGAGAGGCAAGGGGCATTAATTTATCATCAATCATTCATGCTGTTTTATCTTCATTTTTTAGTATTGTTTTCCTTCCATTGCTAGTAGTTAGAGATAAATTGTGACAGGCAAAATTATTTGAGTTGAGAGAATTAAAAGAAATAAGCTATTTAGGCAATTTTTAATCTTTTCTTTCATCTCATTTGCAAGCCTAATTAGAGAGAGTTTTCCCTTTCATTGTGTTCGTATTTTGTAACATAAACATCAAAGTTTGATTATATGGATTGAATATATCATTAGTTGAAATATGACTACTCGACTTTCAATGATATTTTCTCTACTTATCAGCCAGGTTGTTTATCTAGGATTGAGATGAATCATTAGCTCACTCTGTTGATTTTTTTAATTTCATTTGGGGTTAACATTATTGTCTTTTTTTATTGCATAATTTTGAGTTATTTAATTGCTTTTAATTTTTTATGCAATTTATTTTGATTGTTTATACATGTTGTTTTACAATTAATTAACTTGCTATCTCATTTATTCATATTAGACTTTCTTGGTAAGTATAATAATTATGCAATTGTGTTTAACATTTTTGGTTATTGATTGATTAAACAAGACTAGAAATTAGGTGAATTATGTCTAAATTGAATAATTCATGCTAACTTCTAGATGAGTTTGTTTATTAGTAACTATAATTCATCTGTCTAATACGTTGACCTTAAGCTTATAGCTCAAGAATTTCAAAGAGGCTAATTAAACCACAATTGAATTTAGTAATTCGAAATTAAGAGTTTCGGTGAAATCATTGTATCTCTCTAAATTGATCTCCCTTTGCGTATTGATTAACATTTTCTCGCTCATTCCCATTTTGCTTTCTTGATTATTAATTGTTATTGTTGCTAATCTCCATAGTAATTCTCTTAACTAGTTGAGAAAAGTAAAAATTACTTTTGTTCTTTGTGGGACACGACTCCGAAATACTTGTTTTGCTACAATCATCTTGTGTACTTGTAAGTAAATCGGGCTTTTAAAACTACTAAAATCCACACCAAGTATTTGGCACCGTTGCCATAGCGATTTTGAATTTTTTTTATTCTTTTTATTTCTTTTTCCTCTCCCTTCTCATGCACGCCCAATCTAACTCTCTAACTCACTAACCAATTATTTCTTTTCTCCCCATCTGTTTTACTTTTATTCTTGTTTTATTTTATTTTTATTATTTTTTTCATTATTTCATTTTTTTCCCTATTCTCTTCTAATCTAACCATTTTATTTTTGTTCTCACCGACCCCTTCTAATCTAATCCAATATGACTTTTTTATTTCTGTTTTTTAATATTATTTTGTTTATTCCAGTTATTTCCTTTTAGTACCATTCAACCCCCGTCATTTTTATTTTATTTTTTATTCACTTTTCTTCTATTTTCCTTTTTGTTCATTTTTTCCCTTTATTCTTTATTTTAGTCTATTTTTTATTTTAGTTATTTTATTGTATTTTATTTTATTTTTTCGCCTTCTCCCTTTCTTTTTTTCTTACTTTGTTTGGTGGCTATTGTGGTGGTGTTTCATAGTCCTCTTGTGATTGCTTTTGGTTTTATATGCTTGGTAGACGCTCTTTGTTTTTGGACCTTGAGGAATACAATTGTGGAATTGAATGTACCCTTAGTAAGATAAGAGCAAAGAAACTTGACTCTAAGAAAAAGATGACTGAAGAACAAACCCCAATACCTAAGCAACTTAAGGAGTGTTTTACTCCCGACACTTATAATTCTCCTACGAATACCCATATGCCCTCTAATATGGGGCCATTTGAGGTTAAACATTCCCTAATCCAAATGCTCCTGTCCTTTTATGGGCTAGAGTCTGAAAATTCTTTTAAGCACGTTGATGCATTTTCGGAGATATGTTCCACTATCTTCTTAAATAATGTTTTTAATGATGCTTTTCGATTACAGTTTTGTCCTTTCTCTTTGAAGGATAAAGCTAAGGCTTAGTTAGATACTACGTCAAATATTACCTCTTAGGACACATGCAAAAGGAATTCTTGAAAAAGTTTTTTTTCGATTGGTAAACTGGTTACTTTAAGACATGTCATAACCACTTTCTTATAGAACAAAAATGAACAATTGTATGAAAGTTGGGAAAGATTTAAAGAATTGCTACAAAGTTTCCCTCATCATGAGATTCCTCAGTGGCAACCCGTTGACCATAATAGGCAGATGGTAGATGCATCCTATGGTGATAATTTTTCATATAAAACCCCTGAAGAAGGCTGGGAATTATTTGAACATCTAAGTGAGAATTCACATTTGTATGTCACTTTCTCATGTTCTGACCTCACTAGACCAGTGGGAAGTAAAAGGGGGATTTATGAGGTTTCACATTCAATTGACCTTTCTAATAAAGTTGATGCTTTGTCTAAAACATTTGATCAATTATTGTACGTAAACAAAATGGTTAATTCCTCTTCTATGCAAGATGTGTGTTCAATTTGTGCTAGTCCCATGCATGCTTTTTTTTAAGTGTCCTTCTATTGGCCCATTTGATATTGTAAATGAACAAGTGAATGCTGTCCAAGGATTTCCTCCAACTGATAATCCTTACTTGAATACTTATAATCATGGTTGGAAGAATCATCCTAACTTTTCTTGGAGGTCTCAAAATGTGAAGAACCCGCAAGCCTAGTCTAGTATACCTACACCTCTTGGTTTTTAGAACTAAAGATATGCCTATCCACCAGCTCTACCACCTCCTTTTACGAGCTCAGAATTAGATAAGGTAGTCTCTGCCCTTGGTACCCTCACTTCTATTGTCTAAAATGTGAATGCTAATGTCCAATAAATTGAGTCTAAAATGCAAATGGTAGATTTTCACTCACAATCTATATCTAAGTTAGAGCCCAACTAGGGAAGCTAGACATAACTGTAAGTAAAAGAGAAGAATGAAGCTTCCAAGCTACCCCATAAAGAACCCTAAAAGTCAAAAATTTAAACAATTGAAAGTTGTTATATTTCTCAGGGGAGGTAAGGAAATAGACAACAAAGTGAGTGAAAAGAAGCATGTTAAAAAGGAAAGACCAAGACCAATGAGACTGACTATGAAATTGAGAGTGATTCACCCCTTCCCTCTAATGTGTCTAACGTCGTTGGTACATACAAGCCAAGATTTCCTTATCCTCAAACTTTGGATGCACCTTTCCCTTCTAGGAAAGACAAATACAGAGAGGATATACTAGAGACATTTAAGCAAGTTAAAGTCAATCTTCACCTTTTGGAAGCAATAAAACAAATCCCTACTTATACGAAATTCCTTAAAGACATGTATACTTTTAAAAGAAAATCCAAAGATGATAAGTCTCAAAAGGTTTTTCTAAGTGAACAAGTGAGCTCTATTTTGAAACATGGCACTTCAACTAAGTTGAAAGATCCTGGTGTTCCCACTATTTCGTTCTTTATTGGTAATTATAAAATTAAATTGCACTCTTGGTTTTAGGTTCTAGTATTAATTTGATATCATCCTCTATTTACGTAGAGCCAGGGTTGGCTGAACTGAAACCTTCCAACTGTACCCTTCAGCTTGCTAATAGGTCAGTAAGATGATGAACCTCTATTTTGTACTATCTTTAGCCCCTATCTGACCCATTTCCTCCCCTGTTTTCACGTTTAATTGTGTTAAGGAAGGGTCAAATCGGTCTCCTTTTGCATACTTTTAACTCATATAACATCTTTCGATATTTTCAGAAACTTTATTGAAAAAACCGAAAGATGAACAATATTTAGCAGAAAGGAGTGTCAATAAGACAAGAAAAGCCACGAAAAAAGCGTCGCACGGAAGTCCCGAAGAATCGAACACACGCGACAGGTCAAACCACGAAGACCCGACCAACTCGAACCGGCCGCCACATGGCAGGTTTTGCAAGTCAGCTTTGGCAATTCTCCAGAAATTTGGCACGGCGCACGGCACCACCGTGCCACCCCTGTTCTGCAACGTGACTTAAATTTTCCTTCGCGGCTGTTTTGAAGGACATTCAATTTTTACGCTTAGTTTTTACGTTCAGTTTTCCCTCAGAACCCTCTTTAGGCGATTTTAGGTTTAGGTTTAGAGTTTAATCTCGACGCTCTTGGATTGTAATTTTGGATTGGAGTTTGATTCTGCCTTCAGTTTATACAATTAGTTCTAGGTTCTTGCCCTCTTTTCTTCTCTCGCTTGTTTTTGATTGTTTTAGAGTTTGGTTATCATGCTTGTTGGATTGATTGTTGTGATTGTTGCGTTAAATATGATCGTAGGCTAAATCCCTCAACTTAGGTTGGGGTTGACGTCGAATATGTGTAGTTGAATCTTGTATTGGCCCAATCCCTGCTCCCCCTTGGTTGTGCAACTATGAATTCTGCTATGCACGCCACGTGCTTGATGAAATGCTCGAAAGAACATTCATCCTTTTTATTGAGGTTTAGGGGAGCGTTCAGAGATGAAACCTTTACCTAGTGCGTCTTAGCTGACGATTGAGGTTTTAACATGAAAATAGTTAGGATTCTAATCGGGATTTGAAATTGTAAATTTTGTAATCCTTCGACTTTTAGTCCCATGAAAATAGGCGACTATAGTTTTAGGATTAGTGTTCGCCCCTTGAGAGAGGGAGGAGATGGGCTTATTTGACAATTTGTCTATTCGTCATGCATGCCTGGGAGATGTTTGGTAGGGCTAGTAATTGATTCGCTATCATATTTGTGCTGTTAGTTCCAACCTGAGTGTTTTCTATTCTGCTGTTTACTTCATCTTTAAGTCATTATTGTTTCCCTTAGTTTAATTCCAAAACTCCAACTGTGACTGCCTAGCTTGAGTGGTCTAATTAGTTCTGGTAGTTGAAGCCAAGTTCCTTGTGGATTCGATCCGTACTTGCCGGTTGCTAGCTACAGCTACGCCATGCACATCCGGTAGCGCCGTTTCCGGGGAACTTGCGCCTTTCAATATTAGAATCAATTAGCATACTCTAGACTAGGTTTTTTTTTTATTTTTTTTTTCGTTTTGTAGTTTGGTTCTTCTTTATTCTTGCTTGAAACTGTTTACGCCTGGGTAGTGTTTACTTGTATACGCAGGAGGAGCCAAGCCCTTGTCCCATTTGATCCTGAGATAGAAGCAACCGCACGCCGGCGCAGCAGAGAAGTAAGAAAGAAGGAAGAAGAGGGCAGAGGTGATGGCAATGGTAGAAGGTGACCATAGAGTGCTACGGGACTATACTCTGCTACAAGCATTGGGCATCACCTCCTCCATAGTTAGCCCTGCAGTCAAGGCTAACAACTTCGAACTCAGCCCAGCACTTATCTCATTTGTGGAGCGAGAGCAATTCGACGAACACCCATCTGAAAACCCCATTGCACAGCTTCGCAAGTTTCTTGCGAAGTGCAACACTATCAAAATCAATGGGGCGTCCGCTGATGCAATTAGGCTGCGGCTTTTCCCTTTCTCGTTAAGGGACAGAGCCAGTGACTAGTTACAGAATGGGGAACCTAATTCATTCACCACCTGGGAGATGCTCTCCAAGGCCTTCCTCAGCAAATATTTTCCACCGGGCAAGACTGGAAAGCTGAGGACTGAGATTACTTCATTCCTCCAGGGGGATGGTGAATCCCTTTACGAGGCTTGGCAGAGGTTCAAGGACCTCCAGCGGCAGTGCCCTCATCATGGCATTCTTGACTGGGTCCTTGTCCAGACATTCTACAATGGATTAGTGTAGTCAGTGAAAATCTCAGTGGATGCCGCTGTAGGAGGAGCTCTCATGGGTAAGTCGATTGAGGCGGTGAAGGTCTTGTTGGAAGAGATGACTTCCAACAATTATCATTGGGCGAGGATAGAGCCACCCCGTAGAGGAGCGGTGGCAAGTACGCAGTTGACGCTGTGACCCTCCTAGCCAGTCGAGTGGATGCACTGGCACAGACACTAGACAAAGTGGACACCTCTCCCACTCTAGGTGGATCTTCAGGGCCATCCATAGGGATTTATGCATAATGCGAGGCGTGTGGTATCCAGGGGCACACCTCCATTGAGTGTTACGATGCTCCCTCCAGCATTGAACATGTCAATGCTTACCACATCTATGCCTCACCTCCTCAAAATAACCCCCATCCCACCTCCTACAGTCAGGGTTGGAAGAGTCACGTGAACCCCCTCTACAAAAATCGCAACCCCCATCCCCAGAACTCCATGCAACCACTAGGTTTCCACAACCGACCTCTCTACACTCCACAACCTCCACCTTCTGAACCTACATCTCACCTAGAGAGTCTTATGGAGTGCTTCATAGCGACCCAGATTACGATCAACGAGACTCTTAAGGAGTCCATCAATCTACTAACCTCCAGGGTAGATGTCATGGCCGCCCATCAGAAACTGATGGACACGCAAATTGCTCAGATTGCCCAATAGGTGAGTCTCATGTCCCAACCTCAAGGGAAACTTCCAGGCTAGCCAGAGGTTAACCCCCACCGCCATGTCAATGCCATCTCCACGATGGAAGAGGGGTTAGAGGAGAGCATAGTGATGGTTCTTCAGGAGGTAGTACCTGTTCCTGATTCTGTAGGAACGGAGGGGCAAGGGCGAAAAGCGACTCGGAGCTCTTCTGACTAGGCCACCCCTACACCTCCCACTCGTACCTATCAGCCGCCAGTGCCTTACCCTCAATGGCTGGCACGGTCAAGCTGCGTCATCTTGAACCTAGATTCACGCGATTCTTGGAAATCTTACGCAGAATCTTTGCCAGTAGCCTCTTCCTGCAGGCTCTCAAGAATGCCCCTGCACAATTTCAATTTCTATGAGAGATCCGATCCAAAAAGGGGGATCCAGGAGACGTCCCAGTCGCCCCCGTCATCGAATCCTGTAGGGCACTTCTATCAAGGCGGCCGCCATCAAAACTGCAGGATCCAGGCAGTTTCTGTATCCCATGCTGCATAGGGGATACGCAGATTGAGAGAGCCCTTTGTGATCTGGGGGTCAACATAAGTCTCATGCCGCTCTCTCTCCACAAGAAGCTGCAACTGCGAGACTTCACGACCACCAGCCTGACTATTCAGCTTGCAGATTGCTCCACTAGGCAGCCCGTAGGCATCCTGGAGGATGTTCCAGTTCAAGTGGGCAAATTTATGATCCCATGTGACTTTATCGTCCTCGACATGGATGAGGACTTCCCTGCCCCACTCATCTTAGGTCTCCTATTCCTTGTGAATGCAGGGGCAGTGATTGACGTGTAGACGGGCACTATGTCCTTCACCATTTGTGGCAAGCGCGTGGATTTCCACTTTCCTCCACCCACACCACCTCCCACACCTGGTGCCCACTCCACACCTTCCGCCCCCACTCTCTATCCTTTTCCACCTGCTCCAGAAGTGATGGTCACTGATCAGGGTGGCGGGTCCCATCTGCCGCAGCCTATCCTGCCTCCCCCACCTCCATTACCTACTGCTGCTTTTGGCGGGCCTCCTTGGGCGACACTGATGCCTGATTTCACCCCTGGGGAGGTGCTGGCTACCCCACTATCCACTTCTTCAATTCCCACACCTCCCTCCAGCATGCGAGCATCGTCCTCCTGATGTAAGGGTCAGGCTTGAGACCTAAAACAAGCGCTTCTTGGGAGGCAACCCAAGGCCCTTATTGTTTTTTTAAAAAAAAAGTAAAAAAAAAGAGTGTGTCCCTCCACCCTCTTGCCTTTGCCCCCTTCCCTTGTTCCTTTTCTGCGTCCTTTTCATTGAGGACACTGAAAATCTCAAGCATAAGGGGCACGCTTGTCACTCATCAGGGGTGGGTCGATTGACATCACTTGCATTCGCATCATATGGATAGGGTTCCATGTAGTTGCACTTAGTCGTTTTTATTGTTTTATTTATTTATAGCATGTAGCTTAAAGCATATAGGTTAGACCTTGCATCGCAAAAGGAGAAATGATTGAGTTGGGCATTCGTAAGCTTTCCAGGTACCATCTCTCACCCTTCTCTTTGTTATCCTTTATATCTTTATTGCCTTCTTAGTTAGCTTTATTGCTTTCAAAAAAAAAAATCTGTGAAAACCCCTCTTGTGATGAGATTGAAAGGGGTGGTGATTGATTGATCATGTTGGGTTGTGTGTTGAGGGGTGACTTGTCATGGTGTGCGATTTTGTGCAAATTGTGTTTGTCTTAGTCATCCGCAGTTCTTTGTCCTGTGTTGCATGCTAACTACCCCTGAGATTCATGTAGTTTGACTTGATTGACCTTGATGAATGGGACATACCTTGGAGTGAGTCACTCGACTGTGGTAGGTTTACCTGTGAGACTCTTGAGCCTAATGACTACTCATTACATATAGTCTCTATTTCCTTTCATGTATGACTCCTCCAGGATGCATCTCCAGAACTTGGCCTCGTTTTCCTTGAATCTGCATTTAGCAATTGCATGTGTTGACATGACTGAGGCAATTTTTGTTCACATAGCTACATTAGCCAGAAAGCCACCCGTTGTTGCATGATTATCCCTTGGTAGCCCTTTGTGCCTTTCCCCCTGTTGTTATTGTTGCACTGATGAACCTCTATTTTGTACTATTTTTAGCCCCTATTTGACCCATTTCCTCCCCCGTTTTCACGTTTAATTGTGTTCAGGAAGGGTTAAATCGGCCTCCTTTTGCATACTCTTAGCTCATCTAACATCTTTCGATATTTTCAGGAACTGTATTGAAGAAACAGAAAGATGAATAGCATTTAGCAGAAAGGAGTGCCAAGAAGGCGAGAAAAAGCTACGAAAAAGCGTCGCACAGAAGCCCCGGAGAATCAGACACACGCGACAGGGAAAAACTGCGACGACCCGACAAACCCACACCGGCGCCACGTGGCACGACCGTGCCACTTGGCACGGCCTAGCCGTGCTGTGTGGCATGGTTGTTCTTTT
>NCQV01060028.1:0-12833 GCA_002740545.1 Lophocereus schottii
TGGGACAACATCCACTATCATATTCTTTGAATTTTATCAATGTGGGATAATACCACTTTCATATTCAAACAATATAGGCTTTGTGAATCTTTAAATTTTCTTTTGGACTTTCCCTCGTCAGTGCTACGCTGCACATCAAACCTTCCATATTCCTGTTCACAACAACAGCATGAACTACATAATATTCCACTCTGAAAACCACGTAATATTTCGCTTCACCAAACTTAAGTATGCAATCTGTTTATTCTAGTTGCTAAATCTCCCTTTAGATTTACCAAATATTTTTCCAATTGCAAATACTTGAATATATAAACACATGTGCACAAGGCTATACCTTATGAACGTAGAACTGCGTCACTGTATAAGCCCAATTAAGCAGATCAACAATGGCAGCATTATTCTGGGCAACGCTACTAGTTCTGTCCTTAACTCTGCAATCAAATTTAAGAGTTCTAGGACAGCTAAAAGCCGAAGTCGGCGTCTGCTATGGCTTTAATGGGGATAACTTGCCGTCTCCAAAAGATGTGGTTAGTCTATACCAAAAATACGGCATCAAAAATATGAGAATTTTCGAGCCAAACCCAGATGTCCTCGAGGCTCTGCGAGGGAGTGACATCAGTCTGACACTGGGTGTCAGAAATCAAGATATACCGTGTTTGGCATCCAGTGAAGAAGCAGCTTATGCTTGGTTCATGAACAATGTTCGACCGTATGTCTATGATGTGGACATCCCATATATCAGTGTTGGAAACGAGGCCGTCCCTGGAGAGTTCAGCGAGTCTATTTTGCCTGCCATGCAGAATTTGCAGCAGGTTCTTGGAAAGAATTGTCTAGGTATGTGATTGCTTCTGAGAATTTCACTAGTACTACTGTAGTCTTGTATAAACAAATGATTAATGATGTAAATACTAGTTTCAAACTGACATTCTCTGAAAGATAAGGTCGAATATGCCATGCCTTTGTCGAATATGTTTACTGATACACTGAAAATTGAAATCTTTACTTGGATACAAAAATTACACTATGTCAAATTCAAATTGGCTCGCTTTTGGTAGAGTTTTTAGTCATTCAATTCAGTTAGTCATACCGGAGTCGGTCCTTCAAAGTCTAGTGAAACTTCCATAGACTGTCTCTGAGTTACAAGTTTGCTTTGAGTAATCAAAAATGTGAAAAGTACTACGACTCTAAATAAAAACATCATCTATAAACTAGAAATCTATGACTAACTTGTGATCTTTCGGCGTTGTTTTAAGCTTCTAAATTTCTTCTGTTTTTGGTGAAACCAGATACAAAAGCAACTACTGTGGTGCATGCAGCAGTTTTAGGAGCTTCTTCCCCGCCCTCTGCGGGCACATTCTCAGACACTGCACGGCCTGTGATAAATGGAATTATACAATTTCTGTCATCACAGAAATCCCCTCTTTTAGTAAATCTATACCCTTATTTTGCCTATGCTTCAGACCCCATCAATATAAGACTGGACTATGCACAATTCACCGCCTCACAGGCGGTGGTCCAAGATGGGGATCTAAGTTACTCGAACCTCTTTGATGCCATGCTTGATTCTTTTTACTGGGCAATGGAGAAAGAGGGCATCACCGGTGTCAATATTGTGATTTCTGAGACCGGTTGGCCCCATGATGGGAACGGCTACTTCACAACCCCAGAACTCGCAGCTACTTACAACAGAAATTTCATACAGCATGTGGGCAATGGGACTCCTAAGAAGCCTAATGGATCAGTACAAGGGTTCATCTTTGCTGTTTTTGATGAAGATGAGAAAGATCCTGGCGTTGAGCAAAACTGGGGTCTTTTCAGCCCCAGTATGCAACCAAATTATGACATTTTTGGTTGAGGGATCTCCTGATTATGGTTTTAAAGACACTATGGGTAGGAGAACAAGGTTCTGCTGACGTTTTGCTACAGAAATACACGAGTGATGGGTGATTTGTAGGCAGACAAAATTTGTAAATTGAATTGATTATGGCTCTATTCTCTTCAACTTATTCTTGTAGAAAAAGTTCAGATAAGTTAAGTGTAGAATAAGTTCAATAAATAAGTTCAGAATAATTAGAGAACAATTCAGTAAATAACTTCAAAATCAGTTTTAGCGGTCATTTGAAAAAATTATTAATGTTCGTTATTATAATATTTGTTAACTTGCTTATATTCGCTGCTTCCTTGTAGTGTTAGTGGATAGCATGATCTGCAATGTTAGATGAAAATATAAGGATATCATCAACATATACTAGACAAAAATCTGCGTATTCATTGAAGATATTGTCCATTCTTCGTTGGAAGATTTGAGGGGCATTTTTCAATCCCATGCTATGCATCTGATGAAGTTCATAAGAAAAAGTCGTGACCATGGACTTATATTATCAACTAAGAAAGCTGACATAGCAAAAGAACATATTGAGTTCTTAGCCCTTAAAATAGGTCACCGTGGCATTGAAATGCAGCCATATGTTTGCGAGAAAATTGCAAAGTTTCCCGATAAATTAGTCGACCGAAAACAGGTAGAAAGATTTTTAGGATGTATAAACTACGTCAGTGACTTTATCCCTAACCTTGCATGGTTAAGAGGACCTCTATAGGATTTGCTAAAAAAGCGAATGAATCAACAATAGCAAGACTACCACACCAGCCTTGTGCAGCAATTAAAAAAGCTATGTGTCCAGTTACCTAAACTCGCCGCACCAAAAGAAGGCGATCAGCTCATTGTCGAAACAGACGCATCTAACTAGTATTGGGGAGGAGTCCTCAAAGTTAAAAAGGTCGATGGTAAAGAGCATATCTGTAGATATGCCAATGGCAGTTTCAAGCCAGCCGAGGTTAATTACCATAGTAATGAAAAGGAATTATTAGCTTTAAAACGAAGTTTTGCTAAATTCCATTTCTTCATTTTACCAGTCAGATTCTTAATACGAACTCATAATACTAACGTTAAAGTTTATATTTTTAATAAGCTTCCTTGTACTCCTGAATACAAACGTTGTCACAGGTGGCAACAGTACTTTCAAGAATATCAATTCGATATTGAACACATTAAGGGTAAGAATAATCATCTTGCTGATTTTCTTAGCAGGGAAGCTAATGGGAGCTGAAGTTGGTGATCCCAAGGACATCAAAGTCCTACTTGAAATGGCCATACAAGAGCTATGCATTGCCTAGGAAAAGGTTACGAGCTTTTAACAAGAAATCCAGGAAGAAATTCATCCTCGCATCATTCAGGCATTATCAGGCCTCGATAAAATTATGGCGTTAACAACCATTGAAATGGATAAGGACACTCATTAGACCTTTCTTGAAGCCTGTCAAAGGGCAAAAACCCTCCAGAAAAGAGTTTGTTGCTTGTCAACAGAAGGCACGTTTTAGCCTACTTTCTAAGAGAAAGGCAAGGCTCAGCTGTCGCCAGAATCCTTAGAAACAGAGGAAGACAATTTCACAGTAATCGTCCCAAAGGCATAGCCAACTATGAAACAGGCCTTGACAATGGAACAATACAGTTCCTATACAAATTGGGTATATTCAGCCCAAAATACTAACAGTCGAATTATCGACACATCTGGGATATATCGTAGAATCCATTTTCTTGTAGGAAGCAACGAAGACGACATTACTAGAGCAGTAATCTATGGCTACTGTGAAAGTATCACAAGTTCACCAGGCAATTGTGAAATTCTCGGGATGCATAAGTCCATTATTGAAGCGGTGAAAAAATTTCGTAAAAGTTCTAAGTCAGATATGGTGGTATTAAAACTACTATCTACCAGTCCTAAAGTCCTACCAGTTCCAGTCCCAGGTTGGATAATAGTGCAGCTTTGTACTCCTAACAAAGCAAATATCAAGTTCAATAAGAACAAGGTCCGTGATCCACCCGAAGTCCATGAAGGATGGATATGTGATCGAAGAGCAGTAGGATTCAGTGTTATCCTCAAAAGGCTACAACAAATTAGGGAAACTAATAAAGGATTCCTATACAATTCACCCAACAATATTTTCATATATGTTGACGGCAACTGCACGCCTCGTTACGATGCCGTCAACAAGATAAGCGCAGGAATAGGCCTTATCACTTCGTGTAGGGTGCTAGGAAGCCACCTCACCCGAGTTCATCTTTGGGGATTCATCCACGAGGAAAGGACAGCTGGATGCCGTATCTGTCCACTACGTATTGGTTATCCACTACCAAAAGGAGAATCTCGAGGAAAAACAGCCTCAATTATTGCCACTATCAACGGCCAAGATCAAACTGCAGAAAAAGCAGAAGCATCATTGTACGAAAAGATATCTGCTACAGTAAAAAGCAGACCGCACTATCAACAGTAAGATGTCGCGTCAAAAGAAGATGCTCCACTATTTACAGTAAAAGTAGATGCTCCACTTATGTAAAATAATTCCATTATGTAAAGCTGATGTGATATGTCGGGCTTAGAGGCCTCTATAAGGAAGCCTTAGCATTTACAAGACATCGAATTGAGAGATCAAATCAAAAGATCTGAGGAAAGAGAGAGAGAAAAACTGATCATGTTCAGAGAGTAGATACTCCCTTAGGGAGTAAGGTGATCAATGAGATCATTGTAAGATTATTACATCTATCAATAAAGATATTAGTTCTTATTTATCTGTGTTCACAACTTCAAATTGGAGAAAAGTCTGGAGTACCTTTGGTGCAACCGATATTAGCCGTTGGACAGGAGGTCGTAGGCGAACAGGCATCTAACCCAGTAAGGCATTGATTTTATCCATGATTAACGAAGATCGTAATACTGATAAACTTTTACTAATCATTTTATTTGATACATGTAATAATGTTATTGATTGTTCTCTTTGATTGTCTGAAACCTAGATCTTAACGATGAATCCTTTTAGCCCCGAGCAAAAATTTTCCAAGCAAATAGTAGAACGAGCTCTAGATCGATGTCAAAAAGAGCAAGAGAACACTAAGTTCTTAATAGAGGTCAAGGACCCCCTGATTTGTATAAGCCAAGGAGGTAGAGAAGCTCTCAATGGCGAGCTGTTTGATGTTCCCCTTGTCTTAGCAGACGAAGAAATTATTATTCTTAGCCCTAGGAGTATACTTGAATGTGAAGAATTGCATCATGTGAATTCCTTGAATTTTTAAAAAGCTCTCTTAGAAGAGATTAAAGAAGCTTTAGTGCCTTTAGAAAGTATAACCATAGTTATGATTATAAATTTCAGAGGTTTATTAACCGAAGAAGGATTAAACAATCCAAAAATAATTCCGCATCCAGTAGCTCTAATGTTTAAAGAGTTTTGGAAAATGATCCGAAAGTGGTATCAAAGCAAGATACCCTCGTGCCGAAAAAGGTATACCAAACCTTGGGTTGTTTGAGTTTAATTTTGAAGTTTATATCTTGTATCACTATGAAGCTAAATACTTAGTAGTAGTATGACCTCATAGTTCTATCATTAATTTTCTTAGACCACAAAATCAAAGACTATCAATTCATGGCTTCAAAGCAGGTACATATACAAACTCAAAAGCTGAAGGAGCTTATTTGAATTGACCTTTGAGTCCGTCATATAAGAACAGATCTTGATCAATCCATATGAACTTTAATTTCATTGTAAATAATTCCTAATCAAATTAACTTGCACAAGACTTGAAGAATAATTAATACAAAACCAAATACGAGAAACAAAACCCCAGCTCACAAGGATAGAAACTTTAACACTGACAAAGAGGGAAAATTTATTGAAGTAAAACAATAATACGACTAAGCATTCAATGCAAAATGATAAATATCTTTCTAGGCTTAAAAGTTATACTATTATGTCTTAAATTTTAAAAAGTTATATGATTGAGTAGTGGAAGAGTGTTACAACTTATAAATTGTAAAAAATAGTCTTTTTTCACATTAGAAAATTATGCGTATGATATGTCTTCGCAAATGGGGCTAATCCAATTAGGGTATCATTTTGTATCCATTGGTATAGCCGACAAATATAAGACATTTACCATTCATAATTGATTCTAATGGTTGAAAACTTAGTGATTTTAAATCATTTAACATGTTATTTTTAGTTAAGACAAGACACTTGAGGGTATCTTATTACAAGACATATATTATCACTCATACTAAAATTAATAGAAGAAATCAAAGTAAATGTGCTCATTATTGTTTATAAGGTCAATAGCAATCCCAACAAATTAGTTAAAAAGAAGAAAAAAAAGAGGAGGAAGGAGTAAAAACAAAATTAGGATAAAATGAGAGCATAGGTTTTTTGTAGAATATTGAACTAAGAAAAAAGAAATTGAGGTGCTAAAAGTAAAAGTAGGTCATAACTAACCTGAAAGCCAATCTACTTTCTAGACTTTGTTATCCTCACAAACTCAACAACCTAGCACTCCTATATAAACCACTCCTCACTATCATTAGCAGCAGGCAGCCTAAAGTAACATCCAAGTAATTATGGAGAAAATGGGAGGAGTTGCGACTTGCGAGGGAAAGTTGATGGATGAAAACAGCTGCATCATTTTGCGAGACATGTTGGCTCAACGACAGATCATCAGGCTCAAAATTGCTGTTGCCGATCGAGGTTAAGCAGGAAATCACTGAGATTATTACCAACAAGTTTGGGGTTATGTTCTTCAAGAAACTGCTTGATTTTTGTGATTAAGAAGAACAAGCAAAACAAAAAGAGAAGGCGAAATGGAAGAAGCTCACAGTTTCCTTCTCATTAGCCGCATGGTACTAGGACAAAATAAATATACAAGTGTTTGCATGGATTACAAGTTCTTCCAAAATACCAAACCCTAACTTCCTAAATAAGTAAGGAAAAATATTTACAATAATAACAATATACAATATTCCTTAATACTTCTCTCAAGTTGGAGCGTGTAAATTGACAATGCCTAACTTGTCTCGTAAGAATAGAAACTGTTGCTTGCCCAAAACCCTTATAAATATGCCCGTAACTTGATATTTAGAGGGCACATATCCAGTCTCAATTTCTTTAGAGAGGAGACACTCTCAAACAAAATGACAATCAATCTCTATATGCTTGGTGCACTTATAAAAGATGGGATTCTTGGTAATGTGAAGAGTAACTTGATTATCACAAAATAATCTCATTGGTTTATCCAAGAAGACTCCAAGTGAGGCTAGGTAAGACTTGATTCAGATTAGTTCACTTGTCACTGTAATCATAGCATGATACTATGCTTCTGCTGAAGACTGACAAACTGCACTTTGCTCTTTAGTCTTCCATGATAACGGAGAAGAGCCAAGAGTAACAAAGTATCTAGTGAGAGACCTTCTTGTGAATGGACGAGTTCCCCAATTGGAGTTGCAAAATGCATAGACTTGTGAATTTGAGTCACTGCTTAGTAAAATCCCTTGACTTGGATTCCCTTTTAAATATCGTAGTACTCATCTGATAGCCTCCATGTGTCCCTCTTTTGGCTCTCGCTTAACTTGAGACAAAATATGCATCGTATAATAAATTTCTGGGCGAGTAATAATGAGACAAATGCATCTCCCTGCAAACCATTGACATAGACTTGGGTTAAGCATTTGGCTTCCCGTAGCCAAAGCCAACTTATTATTGGTCTCCATGGGAAAATCAACTGGTTTTGGACCCAAGAATTCTACATTCATCAATGATTTCTAAGGCATACTTCCATTGACCCAAAACTAGGCATTATGGAACTGGAGCCAATTCAATACCTGAAAAATACTTCAAAGGTCCAAGGTCATTGATATAAAAAAAACTAATCCAAATAGGCTTTGAATTCAACAAAAGCCCGAGATTCATTGCCAGTTAAGACTAGATCGTCCATATAAACAAGGCCATAAAAACATTTCCCTTTCTGTAGGTAAATATGGAGTAATCTATATAAGAATGCACAAAACCATACTTAAGCAACTTAGAAGACAACTTGGCAAACCATTGCTATGGTGCTTGCTTGAGGCCATAAAGAGATTTGCCTAATTTGCATATACCTTGTTGGAGGTGGATGATTTGAACCTAGGAGACATTCACATTTAAACTTCTTCCTCTAAGTCTCCATACAAGAAAGCGTTATTGACGTCCATTTGGTGTAACTCCCATTCTTTTGCAACAACAACAGAGAGAAAACACCTTACACTCACCATTTTTTCTAGTGGAGCAAAGGTCTCGTGGTAATCAAACCCTTCCATTTGTTTATGACTTCGTGTGACAAGTTGTGCTTTGAAGCGCTCTATAATCCTATCTGAATGGTATTTGACTATATACCTACTTGCAATGAATAACTTTCTTTCTAGGAGGCAATTCTTCCACAGTCCATGTGTTACTCTAACGCTTGAATATCCTTGGCCATTACTTCTCTCCAACGTAGATCCTTCACAGCTTTATGAAAAAGTCAAGGCTCCACAATCATCATAATAGCTACCAAATAGTTTCTATGCGCAGAAGAGAAATTGTCATAAGTAACATAATTAACAATGGGATACGGAGTACCTGAGGAGAACTTTTGTATTGGTGGCAAGGGGGTTGAAACTCTTACGCACTCCTCCTATTAGCAGGTCCAGGTTGGGCTCCTTCATTACCAGTTTGCCCGGATTGTGCTTCCTCGACAGGCCCATCATGCTCATGTTGCGCCTGTAGCTCCAGGCCTAATGTGGTAAATCATTCCCAGATCTAGACTTGCCTAAGGATGTTGTCACTTCTTATGCCGATCCAGCACGCTTTCTACCAATAGTAGGTGAACCCACGACTTCGTATGGGCCAAACGTTGCATCATTTGTTCCTGGTGGTAGCCATTGAATAAATTGGTTTTTTCTTCATTTTTCTTAGCACAAAATGTAAAATCATGTTCATGAAAAATCACATTGCGGCTCACAAACATTTCTTTGGTCTCCAAATCATACACTTTCCATCCTTTCTTTCCATAAGGGTAACCACAAAAATGCACCATCTAGTATGAGTTTGAAATTTATCTTTTTGATTTTGATTCTTATGCACATAACAAAGACATCCAAAAACCTTTATCTGATCGTAGCAAGGTTGAGCTTTGAACAACACTTCATAAGTCGTTTCCCTTGTAAAATTTTTGTGGGTGTTCTATTTATCAAATAGGTAGCCGTGAGCACACATTCTCCTTAAAAATCAACATGAAGATTAGCTTGAAATCATATGGTTGTAGCTACATTCAGGAAGTGTCCATGTTTACCTTTAACCCTACCATTTTGTTGTGGAGTATCCACACAACTGGTCTAATGTATTTTGCCATTCTCAGGTAGAAACTCTTCATGGCCCCAGATATAAACTCTTTAAGTGTTATCACTTCTAATAATTTTTTCATTGACTCTAAATTGGGTTTTCACTATTATGCAAAAATCTTTAATCAATTGAGATGCTTTCCCTTTTTCTTTCATAAGAAACACCCAGATTCCCCTACTAGCATCGTCTACAATGCCTAAGAAAGTAATGACCTCCACAAAAAGAAGGAATTCTATAAGCACCCAAAATATCATAATGAATAAGATCACAATACTGAGTAGCTTTATTATCATTATTAGAAAATGACACATGAGTTTGTTTAGCCCTATGGCACACATTACAAAATTCATCTTTATTACCACCATAAAAACTACCTTTAATTTTATTAGGAAGAAAAGATATTACTGACTCGAAGGATGAGCTAGCTGTTGATGCCGCAAAGCTTGAGTGAGAACATGATTTGTTTGATAATCTCTACGCATGACATCTTTGCAATAGTAACACCCCCCTTTTTGCTCCCCCCACTCCAATTAGGCTCATCATAGTGTGGTTTTGTATCACACAAAGCTCGTGAGAAAATGTTACCGTCCACAATAATTTATTTATCAATTTCACCATAGATATAAGATTGCAATTCAATCTAGGCAGATAAAACACATCATTGAGAATTAAGTTTGAATTCAACTTCACCATGCCATGTTTTGTAGCCACACTAAAGGCTCCATCAGCCATTCCAATGGAGGTTGTATATTATGCACTTAAATCTAAGCTTTGAAGTTCTGATGAGATTCAAAAGCCTTTGTGCCTACTCATAGGACAACCCAAATATACTAGGTTGATCCTTAGTGTGCTACTGTTGAGCTTTGGTTGTTGCTTACGATGCATATGCTACAAGCTACCCTGAACTATTGTGACCTTGTCCTTGACCGCCTCTACCTCCATGCCCTTTCCTACGACCTTGTCCTCCTCTGTAGTTACCCCAGTCGGGCGGATACCCAATAATTTCAAAGCAACTTTTCTAGTCGTAGCCGAACCTTCCACAATGCTTGCAATCGTTTGTCTCCCCTTATTGTGACGCTTGCTTTGGGCATGAGACATAGCAAAGGAAGTTCATTTTCTTGCTTCCCATCTTGAAAAATGATGACTTTCTTGTGATTTTCCTCTTGCTGCACCATGCCAAAAATTTTATCAAGTGAAAGAAGTCACTCGATTATTTAGATTTAACTCCAAATTATTGAGTAAGATTCATTATTGAGTCCCATCCAAAAATGATGGACTTTATCTTCCTCCATAATTTTGGTTATTTTCTTAGTGGCTTGACATGTACAAGATGGGATTTTTACATAGTTTCCTAAATCATTCCATGGCCCCCTTAGCTCATTGAAAAATTCCACCACATCCTACTTTCCTTGTTTGCAAGAAGTGATCTTTGCCTTCAACTAATGTATATGTGGTATATTCGGAATTGGATACCTCTTTTGGAGGTTTTCCCACATCTTATGAGTAGAGTCTACATATGTAATACTAGGATGCACCTTTGGATCTATCACATTCATGATCCATGAGCTAATCATGGAATTAACCACCTTGCAAGCATTGGCTTTTGCCAAGTATTCTCCTTCCTTCATTATCAGTTTTCTAATTTTCCATCAATAAAGCCAAGCTTATTCTTGGTCTTTAAAGCTATTCTGATGACTTGTTCCCATGAATCATAATTTGTTTCCATTAAACCTAGTCAAAGTTATGATAGCTCCAGGTGAATCTAAGGGATGAATATTATATGGTGATTGAAGATCTATAACAAATTCTTTTGATTTAGGTTCTTTGTCATTGGGTTCATCATCCTTGCCATAATTATCTTTCTCCCAGGATTCGAATTTTAGGCCTTAGTCTTTCTTCGCTCTAATAACATGAAGAACAAACAAAACAAAGAGATAAGGCAGAGTGGAAGAAGCTCACGATTTCCTTCTCATTAGGCACAGGTCACTAGGGGAAAAATAAATATGCAAGTTTTTGAATGGATTATAAATTCTAAACCTTCCAAAATATTAAATCTTACTTTCTAAATAAGTAAGGAAAAAATTTGTAATAATAACAATATACAATATTCCTTAATAGTGATGGTCATCTTCTTTCTGATATTCTTCGTGATCTCCTGGTTATTAATCCATATTTCTTCCATATCTGCCTTTGTTATCAAGGATATGAATATTTGATTAACTAACTAACTTGTTCTTCACTTTATAATTTCATTAATAGGCCTTCTCTCCTTTTCTCTTAGGACGTTTGTTGTGATTTTTTTTTCCAATCATTGAGTGTTCACCTTTTGACCCCATAAAAAATTTCGGTTAGTAGGAAGCTAGGACCCCTCTACATAATACATAAATCCCCACAAACCAGATGATCGATATATGATGGCATGGTAGGATCGAAGCAAGCCACTATATAGAAGGGACCTATGAACTAGATGATATAATTTGAGTGCTATAATATTAAAATTAACTCACTTTTATTCAATTATAACATTGTATAACTGCATGATTAATATGCATGCTTGATGCTTCACCCCTATGCCATGGAAAATGAAGACTCCCTCAATGTCAGTGATAATGTCATTGACTGGTTCAAAGTCACAACTCAATGACATTGGTTGTTTTGAGTGAAAGACAAAAACTTAATTTGAGTACATTGAGTTATATCACTAACCGATCTTGTCTTTGCAGGAATCTAATGTTAAAGTCAACAATTGAGTTATATCACTAACTCATCTTGTCTCTGTAGGAATCTAATGTCAAAGTTAGAATCTTTGACTTTGGTACTTAGCAGAATCATTTTGGATAAAATTAGATCTCATATTATCCTATTTTACCCTTGGGATCTCAATAGAATATATTGTTGTTTAGTATCTTTCGAAAGCATCCTTTATTTATGTTTGAATGAATTATATTTTGTTATGCAATGTATTCTTGCCTTTAAACTGAGAATTTGCACAGATTTGGCTATACCCGTTTGGAAAAGTTGTATTAAATCAATCTTGAGCTTATTTGTCAATTATTTTGATTGATATCATGGGTTACTATGAGATCAAACCAAGATCTATCTACCATTAATTAAAATCCATTTATGTCGGCAATCAAGAGGCAAATTTGGAAGTACTAAGATCTGAATCAGAGACATTGGAATTTAAATCCGGATACATTGAAGATTTGGCAAGCATTGCCCTAATGGTCAGAAACATTTCGCACTCCATAAAAGCTGAGACTGAAGCAAGTATCAAAACACAAGAATCACTTCGTCAAGAAGTGCTCAAGTGCAATCATCTTTAATATTCTATTGTACTCTAATTAGTGATTAGAATATTTGTCAGGAAGATTTATAATAAGTAAGTTAGGAAACTTACTTGGATAGCTAGGTTTCGAGAGGTCAATACTTAGTGAGTATGCTAGCTAAGATTGCTTAGTTGAGTAAGTTTGGAACACTAGACATTGTGTAAAGTTAAAGTCATTGGTGAGTACTTCTTAAGTGAACAAGAAGTGGAAATGATTAATTCTTAAGGGAAGAAGTGCCATAGGTGATGACTAGTCTTGTTTGAAAGAGTG
>NCQV01060034.1:0-30617 GCA_002740545.1 Lophocereus schottii
ACTTCACCTTTTTTCCCACCCAATGTACTCACGAAAACAACAGGCCCTAAATCTTGTATGATACTTTACAAATTATTAAAATTATGAAGGGGTGGGTTGAAGTAGGTTGAAGTGGGTTGAAGTGGGTTGAAGTTGGTAAATGTGGATTGACCCACGAAAAGAACAGAGCCTAAGTTGGGAAAAATCTAGAAGGTCTTTATTTGTTCAAAACAAGGGTATAAGAAGCCTTATAAAACTCCACCCCATGGTGCACTTGTTTTAGCTAGTGTAACATCCAGAGCAAGAGAGAATGTTAAGGGAAGAAAGGTTAAACAGAGAAGGGCTGGGACTAGATAAGGATGCAGTGCACATATGGTTGTGAGCTCTACAAATGATGACCAGTTTCAAGTGGGTACTTTTCATGAAGGCCATGTGCATCCTTTAGTCACCTCGAGCTGAAGACAGTTCCTATGACCCTCTATGAACATCAATTCTATTCACAAGGACTTTATTTGTAAATATGGGAGAGTAAATGTTAGGGATTCAAAGGGTCATCACCTTATGAAAGAGCCAGTTGGGGGCTATGAAAATGTTAGATGTGACCAATAAAATTTTAAGAACTACAAGAGGCTTTAAGGGCAATGATAAATGATTCAGATGCACACATGTTTGTAGATATTTTAAAGAGAAGAAAAGAAGTTAATCCTGGCTTTTATTATGCTCGTGAGCTTGATGAGGAGAATAGGCTTAAGAATGTGTTATGGAGTGATTCCTTATGTAGGAGATCCTATGTGCTGTTTGGGGACCTATTATCTTTTGACACGAAGCATAAGACTAATACATACGACATGGTGTTTGCTCTATTTATGGGCATTAACCATCATCACTAACTGACTTGCTTCGGTGCTGGCTTGATACAGGATGAGAAAGTTGAGTCTTTCAAGTGGTTATTCCAGTGTTTTGTTAATGCCATAGGGGGAAAGAAGCCAACGGCCGTAATTATTAATCAGGATCCAGCAATCAGACAAGGGGTATTGTCTGTGTTTGAAGGTTGCACCCATAGATACTATATATGGCATATTATGAGAAAGCTTCCAGAGGAAGTGGGCCATTTATTGAATGGCTATGCAGATTTCCTAGAGCAAATCAAGCTATGTGTTTGGGCATCTAATACTCGGGAGGAGTTTCAAGCAATGTGTGAAGATATGCTAATTAAATTCAACTTAGAGAGTAATTACTAGCTGAAACATACATACGACATTCGGGAGGATTGGGTACAAGTTTATTTCAAGGAGGATTTCTTAAGGGGCATTATGAGAACTATGTCAGGGTCTGAGATTCAAAATGCTACGTTTGGCAATTTGACAACTCCAATATTGATTCTGGAGGGATTTTGGGTTAGGTTTGCACATGCCCTTGTGTCCCAGCAGTATCGAGAAAGTAAGGCTGAAAATGCCTCCTTAATCTCCTTGCCTAAGTTGAAGACACCTATGAACATAGAAAAACATAGGCCGGTCATCTACACACATACTAACTTCTACATCTTTCTCGATCAATTATGCGATAAATTATTTGATTGTGAGATATCAAGCATCAGCACTATAGAGGGTGACATCCCTTACAAAATAAAGGATAAAAGCAATCATAGATATAGATATATTGTGTATAACAAGGAATCCCAGGACGCTACATGCACATGCTGCTTCTTTCAATCTGAAGCGATTCCTTATACTCATAATTTGCTCGTGTTGAAGTCAATGAAAGAGATTCCTGCGTGCTTTATAGTTGATAGATGGACCAAACTAGCGGCCAATAAACCTACTATTAAGCTTGACACAATTGTGTCCACTAGCTATGGATAAGTCTGGTAGCAAAGCAGAATGATTTCTGATGCCTGGTCACGACTGTATAAGTGCATGGATTTGGCAGGGTGACATGTAGATTAGCTGTAACATGTGATAAATGCAGCTGAATCAATTCAACAGAAGCTTAAAGAAGTGGCTGGTGGTGGTTCTATGAGTAATGCATCTACATATCTTCATGCATATTTTAGGTGCACGATGCCAGATATAGTTGAAATACAACAGCCCTGATTTCAGCCACAAAAGGAAGAGGAAAGAGAATGAAAATAGGAGTTAAGAAAGCAATTGAGCAGCAAACACAGATGTGGATATGCCACTATTGCAAGCAAGTCACTTCTCATGACAGTAGAAACTTTGACCATACTAAAGTGCACCATCTCAAATGTATGTATACCCATTTTTTAGTTGGCATGTTTTTCACTTTAAAAATGTTGATTCTTTTTCTAGTTTTTTTTTATATTTTTCTTCAGTTCTTCACAGATTCTGTCTGTTTCTTTCTCTTTTCCCCTTGGGTTTTTTATGTTGAGTTAAGTAAATTTCATTTTTTGCTTTTAGTTTATAATTTTAGGCTTAGGCACATAAAGAGTTTCTCAACCTTTGACCATACTAAAGTGGGACACCCTTTTATGAAATTTCTGGGTTTGTGTTCTGCCTCTGGTGCACCATGGCTTCATATTGTTTGTTGGTCTAATTGAATCCTGTTTGTTTGGATGTTTTCTTCAGATGCTGTAATAGCCCAATCTTAAATTATATAATTATATTTATTTATTTAATTACCTGATGTTCATTTTTTTCTCTCTCATAATTGTTTATCGCATTTCTTCACCCCAGTGGGAAAAATTTATTTGGGCCCCCACTTGGCAATTCGAATTTTATTTGTTTATTTTTAATTGTTTCATGAAAGCTTTGGAAGAATTTATAGTTGGCCCTAACAAGTTTAATCTAAGTAATTTATTTTGTTTCCCTAATATTATAAGAATTTAATTTTTAGTTTCGTAAAAACGTTATCGTTGCAAAGTGTTTTATTCCCGAACCCAACTTATTTCGGCCATTATAAAGCCCAACAAGTTTGCTTGTTAACCTAACTAATTATCATGATTAAATTTAACCATAGTTACCTTGAAAAAGTGACTTTACCAGTTAAAACCTTAGCGAAGTTGTGGATTAGTCAAAAAATCACAACTCAATCCACAAACTCCATTTTCTCTCTCTTCTTTGTCTCCCCCACGACAGCACCTGGTCTAGCAGCTTCAGGGTGGTTCCCGATCAGTTTTTCGGTTAGCCCTAGTGGTTTGTGTCCCCCCCAACATCCTAATACCTCTAGCTACCATCCTCCATCATCAAAGCCACTAAACCTCATCCCCATCTCTACTTATTTTCAATCAAAGTGAGTAATCTTGAAACTTGATTTTGTTGGTTTCACATTTTCTTTTAGTTTTATTCTTGTTTTGATGTTTATGAACTTTGATCATGTTATTTTGATAAGAAATAAAAGTTATTTTGGTGTTGATTATGGTGGAGTTGAGGTTGGATCATACCAGGGTTATACTTAACTCTTAATCATGCAAGCTTAATGTTAAAGTGTTGTATTTTGATTGTTTTATCTTTCATTTGGTCATCTTCTAACTTATTGGTGTTTTTGATGATGTTTTCGGTAATTTCAAATGAGTTGGAGTGAGTCTAAGTTGGCCATAAACTACAGTTTTGGCAAGTAATGTATGGTTTGGATTAAACTACTGTTAAGCTTAGTTTATGTGTGTGCTAGATTGAAAAATGATCTTTATTGGATATGATTATGAAGTAAATTTAAGTGTTGTGATTTTGTATGTTATTAAGATGGATCAAAGTTTGTTTACATGCTTTTAAGGAATGGTTTAAGTTGAGAATTTGTGTAAAAAAAGAGAGGAAGATGCTAAAATAGTGAGGGCTAAAATTTTAGGAAAACAGGATAGAGTTCATGATTAAATTGGTAATGATCAGCCCATTGGAAAATTATGATTTTGAGTAGGTAGATAGTTCAGTGTGTTAGCTTTCAAATTTCTTTTGAATTGCTTCAGTCTGAGGTCTACGGAAAAAGTTATGGTTGTTTTACCAAAACTGTGCAGAATGGACCAAAACTGACATGCTTGTGTTCTAACCTCATTTTGGGAATCTTATTGCTAGAATAAGGCTTGGTATTTCAAATGAAAGATTTTTGGGACTTCTTAAGCTTTCTATATTGGGGCTTTGAGTCTTAATCAGAGGTTATCAGTCATTCTTTCTAAGCCTCTATTTTGCTTGTACATTTCTTTTACTAAATTATTAGCTATGAAATAAATATTTTTGCTACCGTATCTTCCCACAACGATAATTTTGTACAGAATCAAGGCTCAATCTATCATTCCTTCCACTTTTGTGCATAATATTATCAGTGAGCTTAGATTTAAAAATTTCAGGTACGTTCATTGCTGTATCTTTAGAAATCAGCACGTATTTATCAAAATTATAATGTTTCGGTAAGTACATCAATGAATCAATTTAATAAGTGATTTATCATATAATTAGTGACCTCATCAGTTATCACTTATAAGGCATAGCCCTTTAGTTACCCGTGCAGCTTTAGGTCAGATCCCGATCGGCTGGGCCGATGTACACCTATTTTCAGATCTTAACAGTTACTAGGGTTCACTATCAGATAATAATTGACAACACAACTTTATATTTATCTCGTTCTCTGTGTTTAATTAAAAATAAATTGCACTATGAGCCCAACTAGTTTTTTGTTTCCTTGAATGTTTAACAATACAGGAATGCATGTATTGAGCTTCGGCTCACATTTCGAAATGTTTTCATGTTTTCTTTTAGGAAAGTGTTCAATAAATCGCCCTCAGGCAGGCAAGATAGCTGAAGATGATAAGTGAGCCAGGAAGTTTATATAGAATGGTAGTGTAATTTCGTTGGGACGTTTATAACACCGTATTGTGATATATTTTGGTGTAAAAACTGTATATTTTATCATAATTCTATATTTTTGTATAATCCTTGAGACGTTTGAATAGTTTTGATGCTAGAACAATTTCTTTATTTATCTAAATGACCTGATGCATTGTGATGGTGTGAATGTTGTTGATGCTAAACATTGATTGTCATAGATAAGTTTGTCATGTACAAGCCAAGCCTTGTCCTTGTTAGAAGGCAGTAATGCCTAATTATTTGGGTTATCATTTCTGATGGGGGAAACTAATGAAAGAAATACAAACAGTGATTTACTTACATTTGGGCCGTTACAGATTTGGTATCAGAGCCAGGTTGAGATTCTCTTTGTGGAATGTGGAGTTTAGAAATAAGAGGGTGAGAATGCTTGATACTGAGGGCCATTGTATACTGCTGGAGTAATATTGGAAGTGTAGCAAAGATATTAGAAATACCGATTGTTTATATTTGCATGTTCCTTAATTATAGTTATGTATGTATCTCATATATGTTTTTTCTTTGTTAGATGGACCCTTATGGTGTTAACATGATACCGAATGCATCTATGGCTGCTCATATTGTGCTGCTATATGCTAGTATAGAGGCTCATGCGTAGGACCTTTTTTCTAAATTTCACAGTATTACGGTCAGTGCACATAGACTGGTTTGGTCCTTATCCGCAGTTCATCCATGGGTGGAGTTTAGGCTTCGTTATTACCACTATATAGTAGTTGGGAAGCCAGGTTAGGATGGGCCTGGGTTTTACGCCCGGAGGGCATGGACTACTATCACTACAGAGTTGTTATTAAGGGAGGAGTTTGACTAGAGGGGGATTACCATGAAGACTGTACAGCATGTCTTCCCGTTACATCAGGCACATGCCCCCGCCTACAGCTCTAGCACCAACAAAGGGACCACCCTCCCCGCCCGCACTAGGTACCCCACTAATGCCTGATAGTCCTGGGGAGGATCATGTGATGATAGACCTCCCTGATACACCAGAGATAGTGTTGGTTAGTTCTGAGGACGAGGGCCATTAGGAGGAGGAGGAGGATCCCTTTAAGGAGTACGACATTTATAAGGCAGTGGTAAAGCAGCAGTGGGATCAGGAGATTGACGAGATGATAGCGGAGCAACAGGTTGAGCACGAGGTTGGTGATGCCGAGTCAGAGGCATCGACTGGCAGCTTCGATTCAGGTGAGGAGCCTTCTGATGAGTTCGACCCGGATTACGATCTATCTAAGGATCATTAGGTGGTTCTAGGGGTTGGTCTTAGTAGTTTTCTTTTTGAGTCCTGTTTGTTCATAGCATGGTCGGTTTGACGGATGTATTTTGTGTGGGATATGACATTGTATATAGTCAGTCCAATTCTCTTTGACCGTGATGAGATCGTCTGTTTCTCTTTTTGGTCATGTGACGGACCTAGTGTCTAAGGGATAGTTAGTGTTTAGGGTTGAGGTAGGTGTAATGCCCCCAACCTAAGGAGAGTCACACCACCAGAACTTCCTAGAAGGAAATCCTTAAGGCTCTTGAAGATCGAGGGTTTGGATTAGCATTTAGATAGTCGTTCTGGGATAAAACTGCAAGAGTTTCCCTTGTTTCAGTAACATCTGAGGGTCTTAGCTTGGCTAAGGGTACCTGTAAACTGGGAATAGGGTGTAACATTTGCTAAAATATCCCAAATGCGACCCCTTGGCCACTCGCACGAGGTTAAATACAGGCAAACAACTAGCATGCTGGGGTCAGAATGATATATATATACAGGTATAGAGCCAACTACATGCTTTCGCATACAAAAATGAACTTAAATATTTACAATGTGGCAGATCGAATACTTGTAAGCTGGCAAAAGACTTCTGAGGGGTCGACAATAGATAAATTCAAAGGATCTCTCTTTACCTGCTCAAATGGAACCTAGAAAAAGGGGAATAATAAATGGATGAGGAACCACATGCTCAGTGAAAATTCCCCTACTCCTTAAAACCCAAAATAGTTACAGGCAATAACACCAATAATAGCCACATATCAAGCATTCGTACTTTACTATCATATTAGGAAATCATAGTTCCTAAGGAATGATTACCCTCCTTAAACTTCATTCCAACCACTCAGCTCAATTCTAAGCGCTTAATGACCAAACTTCCCTATTAGCAGTCATTCAGGCACGTAATCATATAGCACAAGAATGTATATGATGCTTTCAGACACACTTGTGAAAACATAGTGACTCACGTTATACTCCAAGAACAATTTATAAATCACGCAAACTTATTTAAAACTTACAACTCTTTTGAAAACTTCTGAGACACCCTAATTGGTAAGAAAAGCTTTGCAAGAAAATATTCTTTCTTAAGATGTACACCTTTAAAAGCTTAAATGTTCTATGCATTACTAGGATGTAGCCAAACTTCACTTGAAATTTTATTTAAACTATATTCAGAACACATTCATAAAATATATGCATATTGCGTACATTTGAAAGCTTTCTTCTTTTCTCAAAAATGCTTTACTTGGCCTCTTGAGACTCGGATTCCTTTAAAAGAACTTCTTTTCTTTTCTAAACTGCTTAAAATAGCAATATGCCAAATCTCCTATTTATTAGGAGGTTACTTATAACATGAAAAACATCTTATTATGCTGGCTAGGGGAGGTCAAGACTGCCCTTCAGTGAGATCATCACTCTTAATCTATGTTATCCCTCGGATGTACGTACTTAACTTTTGGCCAAAACGCGTCTTAGCTGAGCAACTCTAACCTCGATACTGTCCGATGTCGGACAACAGCTCACACCAGGATAATCATATCCTGGGTCTAGTCCGCCTTAAGTTTTTTTTATGCAACACACATCAAGGAACAGCTCACACCAAGATATTCATATCTTGAGTGTAGCTCTTGGGAACAGCTCACGCCATCTTTGCGTCAAACTCCCAACATTACCTTATGGGGAAACAGCTCATGCCATTTTTGCGGCCAGTTCCCATCCTCAAGGTCTGGCCACTTGTCCAACACTTTCTTAGCCTTCAAAAACGTATTTCATTTCCCTTCTTCAGTTGCTTACTATACTGAAAACTTACCTTTTCACAAAACGATCGTAACCTTACTAAATGCTTATAGTTCACTTCGTTTTTCATTTAAAAGATTCTTATAAACGTAATGCATTTACTAATTCGTTTTCTAACTTAAAAACTTCGTATAAACGTAACAAGTTTGCTAAATCGTAAAATGATATCATTTTCAACTTAAAAGCTTCTTAATAATGTAATACGTTTGTTAGTTTGTAAAACGACTTCCCTTTAAATTTACAAGCTTCTTGTAAATGAAATAAGATTTGTTGACATGTAAATGGACTTCATAAATAACTTAAAAGGTTCTTATAGACATAATAAGTTTATTAACACGTAAATCGACTTTCTTTTAAACTTAAAAGCTTCTTAAAATTGTAACGAGCTTGTTAATACATAAACACACTTCGCTTTAAACTTAAAAGCTTCTTATAAATGTAAAATGATTGCTACTTCATAAAATGACTTCGTTTTTAACTTAAAAGCTTCTTAATAGCGTAATACGCTTATTAGTTCGCAAAACGATTTCATTTCTAACTTAAAAGCTCCTTATAAATGTAATACGTTTACTAGATCGTAAAACAACTTAGTTTCTAGCTTAAATACTTCTTGTAAACATAATAAGTTTGTTAGATCGTAAAATGATTTTGTTTCTAACTTAAAAGCTTCTTACTAAATCGTAAAATGACTTCATTTCTAACTTGAAAGCTTTGCATAAACGTAATACGATCGAAACCCATTTGGAACTGAAAGTGCTTAGTTAGCATTTCATTCAAACTAGATTCGTAATAAAATCCTCAGTTGTCATTTTATAACTCGTTTCAATCCCTTTTAGAACTCAAAGGAAGGAGTGTAAATAAACTGAAGGCTTAAAACGTTCCTAACTTGCTACTTTTCAAACTTAAAGCACTTGGCTCGTTTATAATGTAAACAAGGTTCCTTTGTAAACTTTCGATGTAAACGTTCCTTAAAAACATAGTAGGCTTACTAGCTCGCAACCTGAAACCCAATAGAAATTTAAACAAGCAATTAGCATACGAGTCAGCTAAATTTTGTTATTAGCACCTAAGATACCCTTTCCAGGTTGTTTAAATCCTTTTAAACATAAGGAGAAGTCATACACAACCAATGCCTTGAACATTTTCCAATTTACTTTTAGTTCACTTTTAAACTTTCTAAACCTATCGACTATTCAGTTAAGTCACTAACTAAATAGTTCGACGATTTATGACCTTTTAATTTACATCTTAGATGCCCTAACAAGCGAATTGACGACTGATAAATTTAAAACCATTTTCAAATGTGTAAAATAAGCTTTCCAAATGAAATTTTCTTTTTAAAAACGTCTAAAGTTTAAAGAATTAATCACATATCATGACATAGTATATCCGGGGAAAAGGGTTCACACATAGTGCATTTATACACTTCATATCACAACTTCGCAGAATCTACTCAATGGGCCACACATGACCTCGCAATCCATACGATTGTGGTAGTTCACAACCCAAACTCCCTCCTCACACAGCACCGACCACAAGAACCTCAAATTTCTCAATAGTTTCACTTGATGCCATCTAACTACCAACTCGGTTTAATATTGGTATACACAAACCAACAATACATAAAACGAACATAAGTTGGTATAACATTCATGCTTAATAACCAATATAGTGTTTAAGTGTACCAACTGATGCAATCGAGACTTTAAGCACAAATCGATTCAGCCATAGCCTTCAGACATAATTCAGTTATTTCCATAATTATGTCAACTGCTTAACTAGCATCACTAAGCATCAAACAAAATTCAAGTGCGACAAACTCATGCTACGACAGTCTGATAGCAACATTCTGCTTACTTTATAATCCTCGATTGACTGGTACATTCAGCCTTACATCGAATTATCATGCAATTAACGCAATTTCACCCAAATTGATTTCTAATATCATAATTAACATGCACTAACTAATTTAGTTAAAAATCAGTGAAATTAATAGTAATTTAGGAGGAAAGGAACCCTCACCTGGAATCCAAGCTAAGTGTACGTTCGACGGGCTGACCGACTTGACTTTAGGCTCGAACAACTCCAAATCTTTCAGCTCTTGCTCACCTATGCTCAAACCAGACCCAAATTGTGCCCAAACTCCTAAAATTCAAACCTTAGAACTAACCCAAAAATGACTTTCTGATTTGAAGTTGAATCGAGTGTTTTAGGAGGTGATTTCCACCCTAACTTATAGAAAATTGAAGCAACTAAGAGTTGAAGTGCATGGCCATACCTGGGGTACACATTGAAGCCCCGATTCGGCACCCTAACCCACCGAAAACATGGTGGGTTCTTCTCGTTTCTGCCAGATTTTGGTACCAAATGGTGGCTAGTTTCTGGGGGAGGTTGAATGGGTAAGTTTTGTAGCTAGAGGGGGCAAGAATTAGCTGCCAATTTGAGCTTTGGAACTGCGTTAATGGAGGAGGAGAGGAGGAGAAGGGGAGTAGGAGCAGAGAGAGAGTGGAGAGAGAGAGTGTCTATCGGGGGTATCGTGGGTAGCTGAGGAAGAGAAGAGGTACATGCGTGAATTTACTGGTTTGCCCCTCCCCACTTTCTTTCGTTTGTTTTTGGTCTAGGCTGATTCATAGTCGATATCGCTAGTCTAATTAGTAACGCGAATTCTAAACCCAAATTGATAATATAATATTTCATCGATTACTCGTTCCCAAATACAGCTATGTTCGATTTAATAAGCACCGAACGGCTTCTAAGGTTGACAACCTAATCATATTCGAGTTCCTAATCGATTTAATACTCGTTAATAACCATTAATAGTGCTTATTAGAAATCAATGAGGGATTTTCAAAACTAATAATAATAATATTATTCCTTTTAGTAAAATCATCGCTTACATAAGCACATTAGCAATTAATTTAACTTGTATCATTAAACAAAATAAACTTTATAACGTGAAAAGGCATTACGAACAGCTTGACAGAAAACAAGGTACGCGGGCCTTATAGTCAGAGTCAAAACTGACTTTGCCTAATCACTTAGATGAAATATGTTTTGCTAATCATGTGTCTAAACAGGCAATTAGGTATGTAAATAAGCAGTTGTGAAATGATATAATGAAGCTTTGGGTTTATTTTCAATAATCTTTGAGCTGTATTAAGTGTATTTGTTGGGCATGCTTATCTTATATGTTTGGGTATTCCAGGGATTGAATTGGTTTGTTTAATGTATAATCAGAATGTCCGAATCGATGAACAATAATGCAGAGATTCATATAGAGAAAATCTCATATCATGGCCAGGGATAGGGTAATCAAGCCTCCCATCATGTGCCACCAAATTTTATCCAAATGCCACCAATTCCTTCTGAGTTGGCTAACAACATTAGGGACTCTAACTACTGGCCGGTCTTAGTAGCTGAATTGACAAAGCGGATTCCCTAAGTACATACTGAAACCCCTCTTAAAGAGGATAAATTAGTGGATAGGGTAGCACGACGCAACCCTAAAGTTTATGATAGCGCTTGTGATCCAGTAGTATTGAAGGAATGGATAAGGGGAATGGAGAAAATCTTTACAGTGGTAGAAGTGCCAGAAGAAAAGAAAGTAAACATTGGGATGTATTATTTGAACGGTGAAGCTGACATTTGGTGGAATACTGTTAAGGATAAGCTTGTAGGGCCTGAATTCACTGGAATAAATTCCTGAGTGAGTTGAGGGCAACAATCTACCCAGTTATGGTTCAAAGGAAAAAGGAAAGAGAGTTTATGGAGCAGAAGATGAGTGGCACTATGACTGTGTTACAGTATGCCAGTAAGTTCCCATAATTATCTAGATTTGTTCCTGAGTTTATATCATCTAAAAGGTTGAATACGAAAAGGTTTAAACAGGGTTTGGCCTTCTATATCTGAAATCAGTTAGCTGGGCAACCAATTTTGACTTACCGAGAACTGTATGAGCAAGTAGCTGAAGTAGAACGAGTAAAGACAGAGTTGAGAGCACTGAATCCAATCAAGTAAAAGAGAAAGGGGTTTCAGCGAGGAATTCCAAGTGAGAGTGTGAGCCAGAAGAAACCTACTCCTGCTTCCCCCAAGAGCCGTCCTGTAGGCTCAATAGCGCCCTGTGCGAAATGCGGGAGAACAAATCACACCACCCTTGAATGCCGAGTAGGAACTAATAAGTGCATGTGCTGTACAAGCCCTAAACACCTAATTACTGCATGCCCCCGAAGGATGAAGGCTGTAGACAAAGGTGTAGCGAAATCCATGGCCCCACCTCACCAAGGGGCCCCACCACTAAGGCCTGCAACAGTAGGACGAGCGTATGTAATGAGTAAAAAGGAAGCTGCCACCTCTAGTACGATAGTCACTAGAACTTTCATTTTAAATTCAAAACCATTTTCTATATTATTTGACTCAGGTGCTACTGATTCATTTATATCCACCCGATCTGCCATGCAATTGAACCTGGAAGGAGGATGAAAACCAATTATAGCATCAAGCTACCTAATGATTCTGTGATTGAATGCCCTATCTGCGATAAACTTGTTCCCATAACCATTGGTGGAACCACCTTCCCTGTGGATTTGATTTAGTTTAATTTGTATGATTTTGACATCATTCTGGGAATGAATTCGTTGCACACCTATGGAGCTAAGATTAACTATGAGGATCTTAAGGTTATTTTGAAAGATGAAAAAGGGAGCGAAGTATTCTTCTATGGGCAGAGAGAGGAAAAATCCTATCCCTTGATTTCTGCTATGAAAGCAAGTAAGCTATTATATTAAGGGTGTATGGGATATTGGTGTTATGCTATTGACACCCAAGCAAAAGAAGAGAGTGCCGAAAATATTCTTGTAATCTGTGAATTTGAGGATGTTTTCTCTGAAGAGTTACCAGGATTACCCCACAGAGGAAAATTGATTTTGGAATTGAATTAATTCCTGATGCCCAACCTATTTCTAAAGACCCATATCGTATGGCCCCAAATGAGCTTAATGAACTGAAGCTTCAATTAGATGAACTATTACAGAAGGGCTTTATTAGGCCAAGTGTGCCACCATAGGGTTCCCAGTGTTGTTCGTAAAGAAAACAGATGGAACTTTAAGGATGTGTATGGACTACAGGGAGTTGAACAAGATCACATCAAAAATAAATATCCTTTGCTGCAAATCAATGACTTGTTTGATCAATTGCAAGGAGCAGGAGTCTTCGCTAAGATTAATTTGGGGTCAGGGTATCGCCAACTTAGGATTAAACCTAAAGACATCCCCAAGATTGCGTTTAGAACTAGGTATAGTCACTATGAGTTTACAGTGATGCCATTTGATCTCACCAATGCTCCTATAGCCTTCATGGATCTTATGAACAGAGTCTTCAGGCCCTACCTAGACAAATTTGTGGTGGTGTGAACGCCTTTGATAATAAACATTTATTATCATAGATAAGTTTGTCATGTACAAGCAAAGCCTTTTCCTTGTTGGACGGCAGTAATGCCTAATCATTTGGGTTACAATTTCTGATTGGGGAAACTAATGAAAGAAATGCAACCAGTGGTTTACTTATATTTGGGGCGTTACAGATTTGGTATCAGAAGTAGATTTTGATCCTGGGACCTATGGGTTATGGGCCCACCACGCTTCCGCTGCGATGATTACTCAGTTGAGTCTCTTGAAAGAACTTAAGGACTTGGGAATTTAACTAGTGCCTCATAGGCATGCACATGTTCAATTATCAGCACTTACTTTACAGCCTTTCGTGGTGGAGGAAATTCGAGTGAACCAAGAAAGTAATCCTGAACTCTAAGGAATAAAGCAAAATTTAGAGAAAGAAAAGTCTCCTAGGTTTGTAGTACATGAGGATGGGACCCTGCGATTCCAGAATCGCCTATGTGTGCCCTGAAATGAGGAATTAAGGAAACAGATCCTAGAGGAGGCTCACAATACTCGCTACTTGGTGTATCCAGAAGGCAACAAGATGTACAGAGATTTAAGGCAATACTTCTGGTGGATTAAGATGAAAAAGGAGGTTGCAGAATACGTTGACGAGTGTCTGACCTGCCAGAAAGTTATGGGTTTACCACTTGCGCCCCGTGAGTTATTGCGCCCCCTCGAAATTCCCACTTGGAAGTGGGATTCGATCTCAGTGGACTTTGTTATGGGTTTACCCCTTTCTGCCTCAAAGAAGAATGCTATCTGGGTTATAGTCGATCGACTTACTAAATCAGCTCATTTTCTGCCAATCAAAGATACCTGGGGAGTTGAGAAGCTAGCCCAGTCGTATGTTAAAGAGATAGTNNNNTTTTAGCAAGCACTTCAAAAGGCCTTTGGGACCAAATTGAACTTTAGAAGCTCTTATCCCCCTGAGACAGATGGGTAAACTAAAAAAGTGAATCAAATTCTAGAGGACATGTTAAGAGCTTGTGTATTGGAGTTCTAAGCAATGTGGGAAGATGATCTACCTTTGGTGGAGTTTTCTTATAACAATAGCTATCAGTCTACCATCAGAATGGCCCCGTTTGAGGCTCTATATGGGAGAAAATGTAGAACCCCAATATGCTGGAGTGATTTGGATGAGGCATTGATTATCGGCCCTGAAATGATCCAGGAAACCATGGAAATAATAAAAAGGATTCAAGACCGTATCAAGATTGCCGAGAGTTAACAACAGAGTTATGTGGACAAGAGAAGGAGGCCTTTGGAGTTTTAAGTAGGCAATAAAGTTTTTCTGAATGTATCGCCAATTAAGGGTATCAAGAGGTTCGGGCACAGGTAAATTGTGTCCAAGATATATTGGACCATATGAAATCATTGGAAAGTTAAATCCCGCAGCATATCGACTGGATCTGCCATAAAGCTAGAACACGTCTATAACGTGTTTGACATCTCTCAACTTAGAAAGTATACCCCAGATCAAAACCACACCAGTGTATCAAAACCTATTGAAATCACAACGGATTTAGTATACAAAGAGCAACCAATCCAAATACTAGATTGCAAGATTAAGCAGTTGTGCAACAAGCAAGTAGCTTTAGTCAAAGTGTTACGGTCAAATCATACGTCCCAAGAAGCTACTTGGAAGACTGAAGAGGAAATGAAAGCACAATACCCACAATTATTTGAGGCAATCTTGCATTACGTGGTAAAGTCATACATTTTGAGGGCGAAACTCTTTAAGGGGGAAGGCTGCAATAGCCCAACCCTAAATTATTTAATTATGCTTATTTATTTAATTACGTCACGTTCATGATTTGTTTTCTCTCACAATTATTTATCGTATTTATTCACCCCGGTGGGAAAAAAATTTATTTGGGCCTTTACTTGGCAATTTGGATTTTATTTGTTTATTTAATTAATTGATGAAATTTTCGAAGAATTGATAGTAGGCCCTAGCAAGTTTAATCTAAGTAATTTATTTTGTTTCCCGTAACATTACAAAAATTTAATTTTTCGTTTCATAAAAACGTTAACGTTAAGAAGCGTTTTATTTCCGGACCCAACTTATTTCGGTCGTTTTAAAGCCGAACAAGTTTGCTTATTGACCTAACTAATTACCATGATTAAACTTAACCATGGTTAGCTCAAAACAGTGATTTTGCTAATTAAAAACTCAGGCAAGTTGTTGATTAGTCAAAAAATCAAAACTCAATCCACAAACTCCATTTTCTCTCTCTTCTTTCTCTCCCCCACTTTAGCAACAGGTCCAGCAGCTATAGGGTGTTTTCTGGCCAGTTTGCTGGCCAGCCCTGGTGGTTTTTGAGCCCCTAAGATCTAATACTTCTAACTACGATCCTCCATCATCAAAGCCACTAAACCTCATCTCTATCTTTACTTATTTTCAATCAAAGTGAGTAATATTGAAACTTGATTTTGTTGGTTTTGCTTTTTATTTTGGTTTTGATTCTTGTTTTGATGTTTATGGTCTTTGATCATGTTGTTTCGATAAGAAATAAGAGTTGTTTTGGTGTTGATCATGGTGGAGTTGAGGTTGGATCATGCTACGGTTAGGGTTAATTCTTAATTATGCAAGCTTGATCTTAAAGTGTTGGATTTTGATTGTTATATCTTTGATTTGGTTATCTTCAAACTTATTGGTGTCTTTAATAATGTTTTTGGTGATTTCAAATGAGCTAGAGTGAGTCTAAGTTGGCCGTAAAGTAGGGGTTTGGCAAGTAATGTATGGTTTGGATTAAACTAGCATTAAGCATGATTTATGTGTGTGTTAGATTGAAAAATGATCTTTATTGGATATGATTATGAAGTGAATTTGAGTGTGGTGATTGTGCATGCTGTTAGGATGGACAAAAGTTTGTTCGCATGCTTTTAAGGAATGGCTTAGGTTGAGGATTTGTGTAAAAAAGAGACGAAAATGCTAAAACAGTGTGGGCTAGGATTTCAGGAAAATAGGACAGAGTTCACAATTAAACTAGTAATGATTGGCACAATGAGAATTTCTAATTTTTGGTGGGCAGATAGCTCTATGTGTCATCTTTCAAATTCCTTTTGAATCACCTTAATCCGAGGTCTGTGGAAAACGTTATCATCATTTTACCAAAACTGTGCAGAATGGACCAAAACTGATATAGTTGTGTTCTAGCCTCATTTTAGGAATCCTATTATGGGAATAAAGCTTGGTCTTATAAATGAAACATTTTTAGGGCTTCTTAAGCTTTCTATATTGGGGTTTTTAGTCTCAATNNGAGGTCAGATAATTAAGTTATGAGTCATTCTTTCTAAACCTCTATTGTACTTTTACTTTTCTTTTACCAAATTATTAGCTATGAAATAAATATTTTTGCTAACCATATGTTCCTACAACGATAATTTTGTACAAAATAAGGGCCTAATCTATCCGTCCTTCCACTTTGTGCATCATATTATTCAGTGAGCTTACATTTAAAAATTCCAGGTACGTTCATTGTCAGTATCTTTAGAAATCAGCACATATTTATCAAAATTATAATGTTTTGGTAAGTATATCAATGAATCAGTTTAATCAGTGATTTTTCACATAATCAGTGACTCCATTAGATATCAGTTACAAGGCGTAGCCCTTCAGTTACCCGCGCAGCTTCAGCTCAGGTCCCGATCGGCTTCGCAGGTGTACACCTATTTTGAGGTCGTAACAGTTACGAGGGGTTTACTATCAGATAATAATTGACAATGTAGTTTTATATTTATCTGATTTCCTGTGTTCAATTAAAAATGAATTGCACTACGGGCCCAACCAGTTTTTTTTTTTTTCATGAATGTTTAACAATACAGGGATGCATGTACTAAGTTTCGACTCACATTTCAAAATGTTTTCATGTTTTATTTTAGAAAGTGTTTAGTGAATTGCCCTCAGGTGGGTAGGAAGGCTGAAGATGATAAGTGAGCCAGGAAGTCTATATGGAATGACGGTGTATTTTCGTTGGGATATTTACAACACCATATTGTGATATATTTTGGTGTGAAAACTATATATTTTATCAGAATTTTATATCTTCGTGTGATCCTTGAGATGTTTAAATGGTTTTGATGTTAGAACAATTTCTTTATTTATCTAAATAACCTAATGGGTTGTGATGGTGTGAATGCCTTTGATGCTAAACATTGATTATCATGGATAAGTTTGTCGTGTACAAGCAAAGTCTTGTCCTTGTTAGACGGCAGTAACGCCTAATCATTTGGGTTATCATTTCTGATTGGCGAAACTAATGAAAGAAATGCAAACAGTGATTTAGTTACATTTGGGGTGTTACAGATACAATGCCAAGCATAGGTATTGGCGCCACATGATGCTTGAACTTCGCAACCCCATTTTATCGCCCTTTTTTACATAACTTGGTTTGTGGGTTTTTAGCTTTGTAGACGATAAGGAAAGTTATGAAGCTGATTTTGTTCCAAATCACTGTAATGGAGAGCCATGAAGAATGGTTTACTGATGCTTTTTGTTATATATAGCTTACCCTTACTTTGTTCTAGTCCGAAGGAATGCTTTTGATTTTAGCTATCCATTTTACCATGGCTTCCTATTGCTTTGATTTTAGTTTGAAAATTTGAGAGTTGAGACTGATGTCTCCTAGATGGTTACTAGAAATCACCCTTTTTCGCGCACTGTAACACTCCAAAAATATATGATTCGTTACTTACATTTGCCTGCTTAAGTTCACCAATGAGAAATAATAATCTAACGAACGAGGCATTGCCGCCATCCAAAAAGGACAAGGCTTTCCTTATACATGAAAACTTAGCCATAAAACGAAAGTTTACCCTAAAAATGGCATTCACACCATCACAACCATTCAAACCATTTAGTTGTATACAGAGTTGGTATTAACATCCCAATCATCTCAAGGATTACACCAAAATGCATAATTCAGCTCAAATATACAGTTGCAATACCAAAATACATCACAATATGATACGCTAGCATCTCAGCAGTCCTACACCGCCAGTCACATGGACAGTCGTGGCTCACTTATCACCTTCAGTCGTCCTGCCCGTTAGAGGGCGGTTCACTGAATACTTTCCTAAAACCAAACATAAAAACATTTCGAACTGTGAGCCAAAGCTTAGTACATGCATTCCTGTAATGTTAAAGATACACTGAAAATTTGTTTGGGCCCGCTTTGCAATTCATTTTAAATTTTAAAATAGGGAATGAAACACATATAAAACTAAATTGCTAATTATTATCTATTAGTACACCCCTTCGTAACTATTACGATATGTGAATACGTATATACCCGCCAAGCCGATCGGGGACCTTCCTTGAAGCCGCGCGGGTAACTGGAGGGCAATGCCTTGTAACTAATAGCTGATGGGGTCACTAATTATCTGATAAAGCACTAATTAAATTAATTCATTGATGTACTTACCAAAACATTATGATTTTGATAAATATGAGCTGATTTCTAAAGATACAGGTAATAAACGTACCTAGAAGTTTTAAATGCGAGTTCACGGAATAATAACATACACAAAAGTGGAGAGAATGAAAGCTTAGGCCTTGATTCTGTTCAAAAGATCATTATAGGTACATGAGGTCAGAAACGAGCTTGTTCTTATAAATGATGCCTTTAACTAAAATTGGCTTATGAAGAATCTTTAAAAACCAGTTAATAGATTAAAGTAACTTGATGAAACAATATAAACCATAAAAACGTGATTTAAGGCACGATAGTAAGTTCAGAGCAAAAGGGCTTATAAAGAGGGATGGAAAAAATAATTCACAACTTATACTCCCGACCTCGGGATGAGACCTAAGACCCCAATATGAAAATCTTAGGAAGTCTTCTCAATTCATTAAGGACACAAAACATGATTCCCACGATAGGGTTCCTAAAATGGGGGTAGAACACCAACATGTCAGTTTTGAGTCCATCCTGCACAAGTTCAATAAAATGATCATAACGTTTTCCACAGACCTCGAATTAATGCGATTCAAGAGCCATTTTAAAGCTAACACACTGGCGTATCTACCCACCAAGAAGCATAATTTTTGGCTAGCCCACCATTTTCATCTCAAATGTTGTCCTATTTTTCTTGAAATTCCAGCCTCACTGTTTGAGTTTGTTCCCTCACTTCTCACACAAGTCCTCAACTTAAACCATTCCTTGAAAACATGTAAACACACTTTAGTCCATCCCAAAATCACACAAAAACACCACACTCAATTTCACTTCATATTCATATCCAATAAAGCTCATTTTCCAATCACATATACACATACTTGAAGTTTAACACTAGTTTGGTCCAGACCATGCATTCTTGGATAAAACCCTAACTTAAAGTCAACTTAAACTCACTCACATCATTTCAAACCAACATAAACATCATAATAAGCTTCAATAGATTAAAAGATGATCAAAATCAAGGATAAAACAATCAATATCCAACACTTAAACATGAAGCTTGCATGATCAAGAAGTAACCCTAACCGTAGCATCATCCAACTTTAACTTCACCATGATCTATCACCAAGATAACTCTTAATTCAATGAAAACAACATGATCCACCATTAAAACAACCAAAACAAGAATAAAAAACAAAAAATCCAAAGAACGAGATTGAAACCACTTACTTTGAGCTTGAGACGAGTGAAGATGGAGATGATATTTGGTTATTTTGAGGGTGGAAGATGATAGCCGGTAGAGGGAAATGGTTGGGGTTGCAACCCTTGCTGGAGGCTGGCCAAAAAGTGGTTGGAAAACACCACAGAAGGGGCTGGGCTACTGCTGTTCTGGTGAGGCCGTGGGGTAGAAAGAAGGAGGAGAGAAGAGGAGAGAGAAAATGTCTTCAATCTACTTTTGACTAAGTATAATTAAGGCCTAACTAAGGATAATTAGCTAAACAAATAGGGTCAAGTTTTAGTGGACCGAAATTGGCCTAAAACTGGCTCGGGTTCAAAAACTAGCTCAAACCGAGTGCACTTTGAAATTTTTTTGTCCAAAGCTTGAGGTTAAATATTTATGGTGTCATGAAAAATATGTAAATTGCTTAATTCATAAATATCAAGGCCTAATAACGATCTCCAGAATTTGACAAGAACGAAAATCCGAATTGTAAGGTGAGGGCCCATTTAAATTCTCCCAATTGAAATAACAAAGAAAACAATGATTTAAATATGATGAAATTAATCACATGGATTCATGACATGAATAAACATGATTTAGGGTCAGACTATTATAAGCACGATTGCATTCCTTTGCTTAAGATTTAGATCAGTGCTGTGATCATATTATGCTGTTAGTCTATTACTATTTTGTGTGTTACAATGCTTTGGCAAATGATTAGTCTTGATGCATTTAACTTGCGGTTGAGATATCAACATATTTCTAATGAATCTATTGATTAGAGTTAAATGAAAGACTTAGGTTAAACAGTGCTCCATTGCCTCAAGTATTCGACATCATTCTCACATGTTTCTATTATTTCATTTTCATATATATATTTTCAAGAATTTGTTTTATACTCTAACATAAATGTCCTGCATGTACTGTGCAGGTGGCAGTTTTGTTTATCATTCCAAGGTTACACGATCCGATGACTTCGAAAGGATTGTTGAATGCTATGGTTTTCTCCCAATATGTCCCAAGGCTCTTTTGCATTTGTCCTTTAAATAAGGAAGTGACAAATACCTGTAGTATGATAACAGAAACAGCATGGGCTGGTGTTGTGTTCAATCTGTTCCTCTATATGCTAGCTAGCCATGTTAGTTGAAGACTTAAATTTGAGCCTTTGTGTCCATTATATCATTTGTCAGTCATAAGTCATGGCTTGAAATTGCTAATATATGGAGCTGCTTGGTATTTGTTTGCAATAGATAGGCAGCAGAAATGTTGGCATGAGTCATGTAAAGGAACAGTATGCAGCCATCTCTTTCCCCGTTGTGATGTTGAGCAAGGAAGCTATGCATTAAGTAAGACTTTCTGTGCTATTGTAGTAGATCCAGCTCAAATAGTGGATTCTAATGTCTTCAACTTTGGCATTTACTATGATGTTCTTCGCTTAAAATTGTAGAAAGCCACCACTTTTTTAAGAAGCTTATTTATTGCTTTTAGTAAGGGCTTCGAAGTCTTAGGTATACATCTGATCAGGTTTCATGACATATTTTGTGTCAAAAATTGCTAGCATTGTAATTTTTAACAGCATGTTTTCCCTGTATAGAAATGAGCTTAATGCGTGTGTTATTCCATAAGTTTTGGATTTTGTTTCTCAGTATCTGCCAGCCTACAATGCCTACTTGGTAACGCATGACTCTGAAAGACTGAATGGATCAGATTAAAACTAAACGCTCGTTATTGAAATAGATGAAGGGAGGAACCCCATTCTAGGGAGCTAAAGGATGTGTTGATGTTTCCAAGAGGTAGTTCTTCATTACATTCTGTGTTCCTTTTTCTGAGATACCTCTTGACGATAGGGCATTTGTTGTTAGAGTCGTCAGCTATGTATGTGTGTGTCCATATTCCATTCAGGTTTTCTCATGTAATATCCTGTAAATTAAATTTCTTTTGCAGTTGATGTCAAAAGATGGCTTCTTGTTTTTATAAGACTGCTTTAAATTAAAAAGGGTTGACTCCATGAAAAAAGGGATTGTCTCATAAAAGAATTAGAAATTCTCCCTTTCTAAATGGTATTTCATCCAAATTTGAAATAGTAACTCAACCATCAGTTGGATTCTAATTCTAATTAAATCGAACCAAATTTTCATGACCTATGATGATTGGTCCATATATAATAATGAAAATTAAAATAACTCAAAAAGAACAAGATAAAGTAACATAGAGATTATATGATGCAGCTGTTCAGCTTTAGAAGCCAATACTTGAATTCCAAGCTTACATTTTTAGCTTTAGAACATGAAGTAAGATAGAAATAGAAGAAGATGAACACCCTAAAACCCTACTTAAGGGCATACCGATGTTCAGCTTTAGAAGGCAGTACTTGAATTCTAAGCTTGCATTTTCAAGTTCTATTTGCAACAGTAGAAGACATGGGCAGCCTATTTTATGCAGATAACCTAGAGGAGGCACTGAAGAAGGAAGAATAAGAAATCTTTGGGAGAGGTTGAAGATCTATTATGGAATGCTCTCGCTAATGAGGATGGAAACTCACCAAGCCTCGGTACCACTATTTATGCATCAAAGTTTGCTATTAATGCATCAAAGTTTGCTATTAATGCATTAAAGCTCTTATGGTGTAATAATTCAGGAAAGATCAAAATGCCACAAAGACTACCTCCCATTCTCCACTTGAGAAAGCTAACTAAGCCTGATTTTTGCTTCTGGGGATGGTCAATTGCTGATCTTTGATGTTGGAAATGACTGTGTGCTCTTGTTTTTCTTTCTCCTGTTCTTAACTATATTATCACTAGTTGTTACGTGGGCTAATTTGAAGTGTTTAGGTGCCATCATGGATATGCAAGAATAAAATGAAGAGAGCTTGGGAAAACATGGATCAAGACCTTGTACAATTTGTAATGTTATGGTTAAGGAATCTCTAAGTACATATGATATTTTCTTGTAATTGTTGTAATGTACTAAAATTTACAACCAACTCTTTCAGATTTACATTACATTAAGCTTTCAAAAATGCTCCTTTACATTTTAGAATCCATATCTTATGTCCCTATGTGCGTAAAGTTCTCTTATATCTTACGTCCTGAACAATGCTCCTTTACAATTTAGAATTGGCAAAAATTCTCGATTTGATATGAGGGAAAATAGGCCACTTACAGTACATGCGTAATTAAAAGTGCATCTTGATGATTTTTAGAATTTTTAGAAGGTATTTTTAATTGTTTTAAACATTTTAAGGTTAATTTTGGGATTGGTGTCTCTACTAATAGAAATTTTAGTAAAGATAAGACTATCTATATTTAAATATCTCCAAACTCATAAAAGTGGGTAACAAGTATGAGCCATTACTATAAGATCAATTTTGAGATAAAGTATTTGATTTTAACAATCAAATTTTTGTCCCCCTTTTCACCTCTATTTGCAATTCTGCAACCACCCCAAAAAAGTCACCCTCATATTTATCGCCAATTTATTTTTCTTAACCATAGGTCAATGTATGATAATTAAAAAAATGCAATGGGTGAAAATTTCACCATTGGAACTATTTTTCTTTTTTAATCAAGTTGAGGTTTGAAAAATATATCCATTGTGATATCTGAAAAATAAAATTAGAAAATTAGGGTGGGAAAATAGGTTATAAGTGAGCAGTCATTTCCAGAGGCCACAAGGTTTCATTCTCAACTTCAATGTAACCTAAACCAAACAAAACAATTTTTTTGTAATGATGACCTTGTTACTTCGTTTTTCGTCTTCGTTGATGAAGTGAAGCCGAATCCACATGCAGTAAGTATTATTGTTAAGCCCTCTCTCTCTCTCTCTCTCTCTCTCTCTCTCTCTCGCTCTCCCCCTCTCTCTTCCCTCTCGTACCTCTGGTTACTATGTAACATCATTTGATATTGGATAAGACAGTATTGTAAAAGATCATTGTGAGATGTGATTGTCTTGTCAACTCACAACCAATTCTTCTAATTTTCAGCATTAATAAGTTATCGTATGACGTTGAAGAATTCATAATGAAGTTTTCCTTTACTCTTGTGAAGATTTTACACATTTTGTTTTCTAGTGTGCTATTTTAGTATAATTGCTGATATGTTCAAGTTACGCATTCATAATTTAACTAACATATAGATTGTAAAATGTAGTGAAAGAGTGAGTTATGAGTAGCATGTCTCATCTAGATATGAGATGTGCCAAGGTATGGGCTGATAAGCTAAGATTTCCTTCGATTGATGCACTTGCCTTTATCATCATTGAAATAAAAAAGATGACGCTATTCCATTCACTAGATAGTAATTTAAAAATATGTAACAAGAGTGTGTTACAATTTTGTGGACGTGGAAATTCACTTTCTAAGGAAAGGTTTCTACTAGAGTCATATATATACTTTTTCTACTAGTAATTAAGCATCTGTACTACCAAAATCAATGCTCGGACCAAAAAGAAGTCTCTTGTACAGTCTACCTATCGCAACAAACCAAAAAAGAAATTAAATTGATTACTTAAAAATATAGAAAGGAATAATTATTTATTGAAAAAAAAGGACGTACCGCCTAATTGTTGACCTGTTCTATCTTTAGATATCTTACACCTTTACCTATATCAAGGCAAATTAACCTCAGCATCAACACATTCGATTGTTCTTACAGGCCACCATTAAGAAATGGAAGAAAAATGCTTCTGCTAATAAAATCCCTTATTTGTAGCTGTCTTCTTTAACAAGGCAATACAATATATTGATGGATTCCTCATCTATGTAGAATTCGTTAAGCTATTACATTCATGGCATATGTCCATGAGTTTTCAAATTTAAGAGTCAAACACAAGCAGTAGTATCCTAGACTGCCACTACTTCCTTGAACTTTTGAGCTTTATATTTTCATAAACAGCTACGACGTTCTTCAGCTCTGGAGCAATGGCGATGGTAGATGATGTGACAATCTTGTGGCAATACTGGACCCTTAATTTGTGAATTCCAACAACCTAAGATTGTGGGAGGGAAGGGATCCATTAACTTATATTAGAACGTTATAAGATAAACACAAACAATAGATCAACATGGACAAAAAAGGTCATGATTCAAGCCTATTTTAGCGTGTTAATCAGTTTAGGGACATCTAAAACTGCTAACACTCAAAATTCCTATAGGCTGCATTAATAAAAACCATTTTGCAATCCACAATATTGATAAGGTTAGGTCACACAAATCATGCATTAGAAAAAAACAAAAGCAGTTCCCAATTTAACCCCAAAATACTAACATCTCTAGCAAAATACAACACATCGTACAACAGAAGGTGACCATGGCAATTATATGCAAACAATATCCATAACCTAAATGAAATACTACAACCACTTATTCATCGTTGCCTAAACACTTAACAAGAAGTACAAGAAACAAGCTGTGAACTGATTGTCATGAACACTAGATGTCTCAAATCCAAGCTATTGATGTTTAAGCACTCTTTACTACTACAGTAAGGCCATTCAGGCAGGTCAGATTTTAGCTTGTTGTAAAATTTACTACTGGAAACACGTGAATTATAAGGTGTAAAGGGCTACATAACCAATAAACAAGTTGTGAACTAATTGTCATGAATGCTAGATGTCTCAAATCCAAGATATTGACTCTTTACTACTACGATAAGGCCATTTAGGTAGGTCAGATTTCAACTTCTTGTAAAATTTACAACCCGAAAAATGTAAAATAAAGCTTCCTATCCACTGCCTCCTAAGCCACCAGTCACTTTGCTTCTGCACTCCCACTTTTCTCACAAGTGCCTTCCACCTTGCGTGCTCTCTCTCTTTCTCTCTCTCTCTCTCTCTATCCCCCCTTCCCCCCCATTGCTAACACATCTCTTGTGAAGCAATGTCTCCAACAAGTAGCGAAACTAGTTGTGCCTTCTTTTCCCCTCCTTTTTTGATTCTCTTTTTTTCTTATTTTTCACAATTTGTCTCAGATCTCTCTCTCTCCTGTGAACTCTCATCTAATCTTCATCTTCCTCTATATGCCTATCCATAATCCCTATAACAATGCTCGAGTAGTTTTCTTCCCATAATGGTCACCCAGTCGTTTGCTCTATTGAAGGTAATTCACAAAATATTCAACATCTTTACAAGTAATAGAGATTTCCATTTCTTTCAAAACCCTTCATAAATCCTTATCAAACCTTTACAAAGTATTGCAATTAGAAGATTCCCCAGTATATTTCGGAAGGGACCAGGAAAACAAGGTTTTCTCATGATAAGAGAGATGATCACACACAATTTATAACCAAAAAAGGCAGAACATTTCCTCCGCAAAACACAAATTAATAGCTAAAGCACAGAAGCGTGTAATTTCGTAGTTCATTAAAGAACTAGTCCTGAGCATCCAACTCTCTACAATATTTTAGCTCTAGCATTCTTGTGATTCTGACTAGGAAAACAAGCATTTCTCATATAATTGGACAAGAACTTAAGCTTCCTTAATTTTAGCATGTAAAGGAGTATCTATACCAGAACATCTCCTATATTATGTCTTAAGATGATAATGGGGATGATCACACATAGATGAGAAATTACATGCGGTTTTACTGACTTAGAGAAGGTCTACAGCATGCTTATGTCATTCTTTCTTAATCCAATGTCCCAATGGATTGCCATGCCTTTATATTCCTCCATATCCTCATAATATACATACCTCTATTATGATCTTATTTGAAACTGTCGATTTTCCAAGGCATGTCTATGTATTTCTTGGAACTGTTCAATAGAACTCCCTCTTTTGTCATCACTCCATTCCTTGACAGGATATTCTGCCAAGAGTCTACTCTGCTTGGTTTGCATATGATTAAAAAAATTAGTATCATTATATGCTTCATTGTAAAAATAATTAAATGAAATAACAATGTGTAACCTCATAAAATTATATGTGAAGAACTCATATCGGCAAATATCCTTTTCTGTTTTTTTCATATGGTCTATTATATCCATAATTCTATCCTTGAAATTAAAGCAGAGAAGAATTTGCCTTTTCTTGTATACAGAATGGAAAAACACCTGAAAACCCAAAGTAGAGTTTATTGTCAATGTACAATAACGTCCCCATCATTGTGGTAACCTAATTTCCAAATACTACCTACCAATAGAAAAAGTTACAAAAAAAAATATTTAAAGTAATGTGATTGAGTTAATTTTACCAAGTCAGCTTCCCAAAATTTTACATGGAGAGTCAACAATAGCTGTTCATTCAGCCCACAAAAGAATACATCTTTTGCTTGGGTTTCGTGTTTCATCTTCATGTAGAGATCCTTCATAGAAAAAAAAAAAAAGGGAATTTTACTTCACTAACCCTTAATCTGTAAAAGCATATATATACATGTGAAAATGTTATAGAAGAATCTTTTTAATTGACTTATAAATGCCTCGTTTGTAAAGAAAACTCGATGAACACCAAATCGATCTCTATACAACTCAGATACATTCAGTATATGCGCCTAAATATTGATGATGTTTTGTTGATGTCACTATCCTTAGAAAGACTCAAAAGCATACATCTTCTGGCCACATAGTACATATCATTGTACAACACTTGGCTACAAAACTAATAGCAAAGTTATACATTGAATCATTTATTTAAGAATCACCTAGCTTACACAATCCTTGGGGATGCGGTAAGAGAAATGCATATTAGTAAGTGCAAAGCGTGTGTAGTTACCTTTGGTCTTCTGTAGGGTTGAAGACAAAGTCAGCATATTGCTTGAGTTCATCCTTAAAGATACTCACGTTCCTTTGCATTTGAGGAAAGCACAAAAAAGATGCAAACTCTTTCTTTTCTCGATGCGGATAGTTATGCCTTTCTAACATTGTGTTTCCTCCATCTGCTTTCACAACACAATTTGATATTATTTAAGTTGACAAAGTAGTACTTTAAAGGAAGCATAGTAAGTAGCAATGCATACAAAAGTTGTTAGGAAATCCCAAAGAACGATGAAGGAGAAATGAAATTGCCTTACACCATCAAATTTCTACTGTTTTTCATCATCGACTTGGGTCATATATTATGATTTTATACAACGATTCTCAAGTTGAATGAATTATTAAATCGTTCATTTGAAAAACAAAACAAAAGCATGTTCTATTACTTACAAAAATTATGTTCTATTAGTCCATAAAATAGAAACCAACATACAGCAACATTATATAGTGTCAGCTTTAGTTTTTCTAAATTTATATGGCATCTAAACGTACACAAAACTTAATTGTATTTGCAACATGGCTAAGGTTAACTCCGTCAATGTGTGCTTGCACATTCAGAGGATATTATGCATCCTGTCATCCAGTGTCCTAAGATATGGGGAAAAAATGTAGAAAAATGCCATCCTTCGCCGTTCCCCAAAAAAACTCCAGAGAGAGAGAGAGAGAGAGGGGGGCAAAGAAGAAAGGGGGAAACATACCTATTGGCAATTGCTTGTTGTTGCAACGCATGGACCTCCTTGTTGGTCTTTTCAAGACTTCTTCCATAATACCTTTACCTTTGCCAACGTAGCTTGGTTCTTGTACATCTCACATTGGAACATCAGCATCCAGCTCTCTAATCACAACTCTAGTAACGGGGACATAATTCGCCTCTTTAGGATTTGATTCATGGGTGAATATTTAAGTGCCTATTGGTTGATTATCTTTTTGAGAGATGCCAAGGCTGAAACTTAGCGAAGTAAAAATTTTGGGAAGTCATGTTTGCTGTTTTTGGGCACTCAAAAATTGCTTCTCGATTGCCTCAACCTCCAACAAGAAACCTTCTGATGCACAGGAGTCAGGCGGGAGTACCGGTGTGGTACTTTTTGACTTCCCCGGCAAAGTTATGTGTACAAATAGCGCATCACTTGTGATTTACACAGCTGTAGTTCTTACTCTTTTTAATGAAGCATATGCTTTAGGAAGTAGCTTCTCTAATTCCATGATCACCCCTGCCAAGACACGACTATTGGTGATGATTTCATTGCTTGTCTTTTTACCATCCTCAAGAAGTGTCTGGTCAAAAGAAATAAATTTTGGCATCAAATAATGGATACAACTAACAGCAACATGGGACTAGAAAAAGTCATCAGTATGATTAGATGCAACTAATAGCAACATGGGACCAAAAAAAAGAACTATGATGACCATTTCCTAGCTTAGCTCTGGCATTTGGATTGACCATTGCATACTAAGATAATTTATCGATCATTCTCTAGCAGTACAAAAAATTTATTACTGGCAATGAAGAGCCACATGAAATCATTAAGAAGTAGAAAACTATGTGGACTACTAGTCCACGAATCATTAACGAGCCCAAAGAAGGCTATAAATTAGCTCTGCTGTGCTTGTTTTTTAGGTAATAAAGTCTATAAAAAAGCTCATACCTTGTGAATATATATAAATTATAGTCTATATGTGTGGACTAGTAGTCTTCTATTTCTCTCTCTTCCTCTCCCTTCAAGTGCTCTAATTTATATGAAGTAGTTAGGTTTATGTGAGACCATACAACTAGAAACAAAAACCCCTAAATGGGAGCAGTTTTTCCTTAGGGGTTTTCTATAGATGAAACTTAATTCATCTAAAAGGAAAAAAAACAACATGAATTATAGCATATACTATGAGAAGATTGAGATGCATAAGATACAATCTGAAATTTTTATTTTAGAATTTGACAACTCAATGCGAATCCCCATTAGTCAAAGATTAGTCTACCACTGCCAGTGTGAAAATGCGTTCTGTGCATAAGAGTATGAATAAGACTGTACTTATAGAGAGTGGCCAAGGGGGTCGTATATTTTAATCTTTGATTGTACAGTTTCATGTTGTAATAACCTGACCCTACTCCATATTTATTTATTTAAAACATCTTTATTTATTTCATTAATGATGTTTATTCGTTTACTTTATCATGTTTATTGACCTAATCACTCATGGTTATTTGTTCAACCAAATCATGTTTATGAAATTCAATTACACTCAATTTATTTATTAAACGAATTTCATTATGTTATTTAAATTTTTCCGCCTTCATTTATCGTATTTAATCATCCCAGTTGGGAGATATTTCATTTTGGGCACCACTTTGCAACTCAGGTTTCATTGATTATTAATTTGAGTTTCAATTCGTTGATTGATTAAATATCGGGTATATCGATATTAGGCCTCAGTGAGTATAAATTAGTGATTAAGTATTTTCTTACCTTTGGTAAACTTTAATCCTGAGTAATACAAAATTTTTTCCAACATTTCGAATAAAATTTTCAAGCCCGAACTTAGCTTGTTGAACCCAAAACTAAAGCCCAAAACCTTACTAACTTTGGTTATTTCACTAATTATTCATTTTAGCACCTAATTTGACTTAAAAAAAGCTACTTTTTGGGTTGACAATTTCCAGCCACATATAGCTACTACTTGAGAATTTTCCAGCCACAAAATTCAGCAAACATATCACAAACTAATTCCCCATCTCTCCCTCTGTCTCTTACGCTAGAACAGGGGCAGCAGCTGCTGCCCCTTTGTGCCGCCAGTTCCGGTGGTTCTGGCCACTTTTCAGGCCAGCTCCCAGCTGCCCCAAGTTCCCCTTGCTGCTAGCTATCATGTCCAGCCCCTTAATTCAGTCAAAACAGCCTCCCCCTCTCTCTATTTGAAGCCTAAAGTAAGGTATAGCCTCAACTCTAACTTGTTTTATTTTGAATTTTTGGG
>NCQV01060034.1:30742-43703 GCA_002740545.1 Lophocereus schottii
TGTTTAAATGCCACTGTCAAAAATTCTGGTAAATTATAGGATTGGTCAAAAATTCTGAAATTGCTACGGTAGTTTCTCTATATTATTTGGGATTTTCTGGCAAAATTGCATGAATTTTGGCCATGTAATTAGTGAGTTATGGAATTTTGAAGAAAGCTGTCCTATTTTGGATACGAATTTAGTAATTATGTATTCATGAAGTTATTTAGAGTTTGTATATATATATGAGGCCTTAAATGATCTTTGTGTATTTGATTGAGGTGATTTGAAATGATTTCAAGTGAGTTTTATGTGAAAAAGGAAGAGAAAGTTAAATCAGTGAAGGGCTGAAATTTCAGAAAATTAGGGCTGACTTTGGGATTAACCTGGTAATGAATGGTCTAGCCAAAAATTATGATTTTTGGTGGGAAGATATTTTAGTGTGTTATCTTTCAAATGCCTCCTCAATCGCCTTAATCTGAGGTCTGTGGAAAACGTTATGGGCGTTTTACCAAACCTGCGCAGAATGGGATTAAAACTGATACACTTACGTTTTAGCCCCATTTTCGGAACCCTATTGTAGGAAGCACATTTTTTGTTTCAAATGAAGGTTTTTTGGGACTTCTTAACCTTTTCAAATTGGGGTTTTAAGTCTCCATTTGAGGTCTAGAATAAAAGTTATGAATTTCTGAAGTGAACTAACTTGCTGGGGTGTAAAGCAGGTTCTTATTGTAATTTCTGGGCAGTGTATACTTGAAGAAAAATTCTAAAAATTTTAATGAAGATTTTCCATATTATTTTCGAATTTCCTGTAAGATATCATGAATTTTGGTTGAGTATTTTGAGTTGGTGAGTTTTGGAAGCATTTTGAGTAATTGTATAAAGAGTAATAATAAAGATTAAGTGAGATTGATCGTGCACTCATTTTGTGTATTTTGGGCCAAGTCAGTTTTGAAGTCATATGAGAAAGAACAAGCCAAATATACAATTTGGGAGCTTGTTTATGAGCCTTGAACCAAGTTAGACATCAGCAAGCCTTCAGGTAGCCATAAACCGTATTAATAACCTATTTCAGAAAAGGCCATAACCACTCTTTCAATTATCACCATCAATGCCTTTTCCTTTGTAATCTCATTTATCTCATTGTGGACTACTTTACTTTCATTTACGTGTCAAATTTAATTACCTTCATCGATTCAGTTTTGAAGTTATATTGAAATTATACCCAAGTGATATATAACATATAATTAGTCAGTTTCTGTTACACATACTTACAATGACATTTATGAAATAGAGTTGAGGCGTAGTTATCGTTTCGCATTATGCATAAGTGTTATCAAGTCAGAACATATTTTTCAAGTCAAATGACATTTATGAAACAACTGACTTTTATCAAGTCAGATGACATTTTTTAAAGACTCAACGTATGTTCATTTCCTGTATCTTCAGAAAGCAGATCATGTTTATCAAGGTACAACTCTTAACGAGTTATCAATGAATTAGTTTATACAGTGATTTGTCATTTAACTTGTGACCCCGTCAGTTATCATCTATAGGGCATCAGCCCCTCATTTACCCGCGTGGCTTCAGGTCAACTCTTGATCGGATTGTCAGGCGCACACCTATGTACAGATCATATCAGTGCAAGGGGTTCACGTCTAGATAATAATGAGCAATTCAGTTTCATATTACATTCATTTTCATTATTTTTGCCAACTAAATGAATTGCAAAAACGGGTACCCATCACCAGTGTTTCTATGCTCATTTTACAATATAGGGATGTGTGTACTGAGTTTTTGCTCATATTTTCGAATTGTTTTCATGTTTTAGGTGATGAAGTATCACATATTCCTCCATTTAGCAAGCCCCTTTGGAACTCGTCAGATGCTCACAGTGAATTCAGCATAGCATGAATATTGGAATCAACCTTAGGGTCAAGTACTTATGTGGTATGGAATGTGAGTTAGTACATGGTATGGTTGAACCATTGTGGACTTTGGTCTTGAAGTTTTTCAGTTTAATAGATTTTGTGATTGTAAGCACAAGTTACAAAATTAAATGGTTTCAGTGAGCCTTGTCCTTATCAGGACGACGGTAGCACCTTCGTTTACTGTGTCTTCCGCTGCAATTATTAGTAATCATGTCATTAGTATTTTTGGGGCGTTACAGATTTGGTATCAGAGCTAAGGTTTTGAGGCCCACTGTGAGGTATCATGTGTTTATGAGTTAGCTATCAAGGTGTGTATGAGCTATTTACTATAAGTTCATATGTATAGGCATATATGGAGGAACCATTTTCATTTGGGTAACTCAATCATTTGGTAATATCATGAGATTCAAGCATGAGCAAAGTGGACTGTGGAACCATTTGTGTCACTTGTTAGTGAGGCATGTTCTCATTTATTTGGGAGTTGAAATTTCTCTTATTTGTTTAAACTTCTTTAATCGTGCACTCCGGCTGTGTAACCCGTTGAGTTATCAACTCCGGCGGGTGGCCGTTGAGTTATTGAACTGCTTCTCCCCATTTCAGGTATCTATTGTAAGGTTTTAAGCCTGGGTTTTAGCCAGTTTTTAGGCAGAACTCTTTCCGTTTCGCTCTAGAATTTGAGAGTTTCATTGATGTGAATTAACATTGCTGACTTTGAATATAGTGATGGTTGAAGCCGATGTGGGGGTGCCATTTGCAACTTCTTAAGGGATTTATACAATGTCAAGTCAGATGTGAACCTCTAGATGAGGAAATGCCTAGTGGGGCAATATCTTTGAGGTGAAGTACTATCAGAAGAACACTACAATGTGTGCTCATGTATGGTAATAACAATTAGTATCTTATGGTGTGCTATTTGGCATTATGTGGGTGGTACAAGTAAGATTAAGCTGCCATGTATCGAAATCACTTGGTCTTGATATTAAGACTTTACATCAGTAATGCTCTCATTACTTCCTGTCATTGACTTATTCTGGCCCTAGTTACTTTGAATTATTTAGACGCATCATTTCTTTACTAGTAACACTCTCTTGATTTGTAATGGAGTGTTTATGGAAATTCTCATATGTGGTCCGTGGGGACTTCTTCAAACACATATGAGCAACCTTTCTTATAGACGATTCAAACCCTGACAATCATAACCATTTAATTCTCTATTTCTTTAATGGAGCCTATAATGACCTCGGTGTGCATTCCTGTGTGATTTGCAGTTCTTCCTAAGCATATTTGACTCATTCTATTTGCAGCTCAATCATCACTATGTTCATATTTTTACTGTCACCTACTTGAACTCATTGCTTCTATTTTGGGCACTATTTATTCATTGCTTGCAAGCCTTCGGTTGCTTCAAACCCAGTCATTAAGTGCCTCTGCAGCAATTAAATGTATTCATTATTTGTGCTTCTCTATTTCTTTAATGGAGCCTATAATGACCCCGGTGTGCATTCTTGTGTGATTTGCAGTTCTTCCTAAGCATATTTGACTCATTCTATTTGCAGCTCAGTCATCAATATATTCATATTTTTACTGTCACCTACTTGAACTCATTGCTTCTATTCGAGCACTATTTATTCATTGCTTGCAAGCCTTTGGTTGCTTCAAACCCAGTCATTGAGTGTCCTTGCAGCAATTAAATGTATATATACTATTTGTGTTTCTATAGCACCGTAGTGTCATGCTGGCATGCTACTCCATGGTCGTAACTGCATGTCGTTACGCAAGTCATTTCGGTAATCATTTCTTTACCAATATAGCCTATCTTATAATGATAAACAACGATTGGTGTTATTTTCATCTGCTAGCACTTTTGAAGTTTATATGCCCACCTAAGACTTCTATTTATTGCAAATTGTTTTATTAATGGATGTCATCATGTTTAGTCATAAGATTGACTCCTTTATCTTGACATATTGTCCTTTCAAACATCAAATGAATAAAATTTTCCTTCTGATAGTGTTGACCCTCATCTTCATCATTTTACTCACATACGAATTCCGTATGACTTTTCAAAAGCCGCTTTGGGAATCTGTTGCATTTCTCCACCTTCATTACTTAATACTCTCTCTTAACTTTATAACATCAATCATTTACTTTACTATCATGACCGTCATGAATAGACCATATGTCTTGTTTATGCTGCAGGTCATTTCTATGCCTTGCCTCTTTCATTTCGATTCTTCGTCCTTTCATTCATTTAGCTTACATGTCGGCCCTTTCTAACCAATAAAGAAACATTTTTGCAAGAGTTCATGTTGTGGTTACATCTCTTTACATTTTGGATTACCCTCCTGTCATTTCAATTTGTTGAGACCAGTAGGCAGTTGAATGTTTATCTTTTATACACATGCCTCTAGTAGTGTTTCTAGAACCATGTTCATTGGGCATTCAATCCAGTTTGATTGGCATATCTGGTATCATTATGGGGCCCCCACTGACTATGTCCTTACAGGACTAAGATGATTGGTAAGGACCTTAAGGTTAGCTTGAGAGATGAGGATTGGCTAAACGTACATTTCTATCGGCCGAGGAAAGCAAAACCCTGTTTATTCCCCCAATTGCATTATGCAAGTGAGTGAATTATCATGTCAGTAATGCATTAAATATTAGTGATTTGCCAACCACACTTGGTATATCCATATCCATAATGACAGTTGGTGGATTTAGAGATGTTTCATCTGAGGATTTTCAGGATTGTTTTCCCCCAAGAAACATTGATTTTCATATCAGCCCAGTTGAAGGTGCTTAACCCATTTTCAAAACCCCTATCATATGACCCCTAACAGAGTCCAAAGAATTAAAGATTCAGTGGATGAGTTGTAAAGGATTTAATTGACCCAATGTGTCCTCCTGGAGAACCAATGGCCCATGTGTTTTAAAGCAACATTGCATATAATGACAAGTGTTATAAGTTTCGAGGACGAAACTCTTTAAGGGGGGAAGACTGTAATAACCCGACCCTATCCCATATTTATTTATTTAAAACATCTTTATTTATTTTATTAATCATTTTTATTCGTTTACTTTATCATGTTTGTTGACCTAATCACTCATGGTTATTTGTTCACCCAAATCATGTTTATGAAATTCAATTACACTCAATTTATTTACTGAATGAATTTCATTATGTTATTTAAATTTTTCCACCTTCATTCATCGTATTTAATCATCCCAGTTGGGATATATTTCATTCTGGGCACCACTTTGCAACTCAGCTTTCATTGATTATTAATTCGAGTTTCAATTCGTTGATTGATTATATATCAGGTGAATCTATATTAGGCCTTGGTGAGTATAAATTAGTGATTACGTATTTTCTTACCTTTGGTAAACTTTAATCCCGAGTAATATAAAATTTTTTCCAACATTTTAAATAAAATTTTCAAGCCCGAACTTAGCTTGTTGAACCCAAAACAAAAGCCTAAAACCTTACTAACTTTTGTTATTTCACTAATTATTCATTTTAGTACCTAATTTGAGTTAGCAAAAAGCTATTTTTTGGGTTAAAAATTTCCAACCACATATGGCTACTACTTGAGAATTTTCCAGCCATAAAATTCAGCAAACATATCACAAACTAATCCACCATCTCTCCCTCTCTCTCTCACGCTAGAACAGGGGCAGTAGCCACCGTCCCTTTGTGCCGCCAGTTCTGGTGGTTCTCCTTGCTGCTAGCTATCATGTCCAGCCCCTCAAATCACTCAAAACAGCCTCCTCCTCTCTCTATTTGAAGCCTAAAGTAAGGTATATCCTCAACTCTAACTTGTTTTATTTTGAATTTTTGGGGTTGTTTTGATTGTGATTATTATTGATATGATAAAATTGATAGTCATTGTGCAATTTTTAGTGAGTTTGGAGATGTTTGGAGTTATGGGTATTTGATCAAGAGCATGATTTTCATGATTTTGTATTGTTTAAATGCCACTGTAGAAAATTCTAGGAATTATAGGATTGGTCAAAATTTCTGAAATGTTTACCGCAGTTTCTCTAGATTACTTGGGATTTTTTGGCAAAAGTGCATGAAGTTTGGTCATGTAATCAATGAGTTATGGAATTTTGAAGAAAACTGCCCTGTTTTGGATATGAATTTAGTAATTATGTATTCATGAAGTTATTTAGAGTTTGTATATGTATATGAGGCCTTAAATGATCTTTGTGTATTTAATTGAGGTGATTTGAAATGATTTCAACTAAGTTTTATGTGAAAAAGGAAGAGAAAGTTAAACCAATGAAGGGCTAAAATTTCAGAAAATTAGGGCTGACTTTGGGATTAAACTGGTATTGAATGGTCCAGTCAAAAATTATGTTTTTTGGTGGGAAGATATTTCTGTATGTTATCTTTCAAATTCCTTCTGAATCGCCTCAATCTGAGTTCTGTGGAAAAAGCTATGGGCGTTTTACCAAAACTGCGCAGAATGGGATCAAAACTGATACACTTGTGTTTTAACGCCACTTTCGGAACCCTATTGTGGGAAGCACATTTTGTGTTTCAAATAAAGGTTTTTGGGGACTTCTTAACCTTTTCATATTGGGGTTTTAAGTCTCCATTTGAGGCTTAGAATGAAAGTTATGAATTTCTGAAGTGAGCTAACCTACTGGGGTGTAAACCAGGTGGTTATTATAATTTCTGGGCAGTGTATACTTGAAGAAAAATCATGAAAATTTTACTGAAGATTGTCCATATTATTTTCGAATTTGTTGTAAGATATCATGAATTTTGGTTGAGTATTTTGAGTTGGTTAGTTTTGGAAGCATTTTGAGTAATTGTATAAAGAGTAATAATAAAAGATTAAGTGAGATTGATCATGCACTCATTTTGTGTATTTTGGGCCAAGTCAGTTTTTAAGTCATATGAGAAAGAAGAACCCAAATATACAATTTTGGAGCTTGTTTATAAGCCTTGAACCAAGTTATACATCAGCAAGCCTTCAGGCAGCCATAAACCCGTATCAATAACCTATTTCAGAAAAGGTCATAACCACTCTTTCAATTATCACCATCAATGCCTTTTCCTTTGTAATCTCATGTATCTCATTGTGGACTACTTTACTTTCATTTACATGTCAAATTTGATTACTTTCATCAATTCCGTTTTGAAGTTATATTGAAATTATACCCAAATGATATATACCATATAATTACTCAGTTTCTGTTACACATACTTACAATGACATTTATGAAACAGAGTTGAGGCCTAGTTATCGTTCCCCGTTATGCATAAGTGTTATCAAGTTAGAACATATTTTTCAAGTCAGATGACATTTATGAAACAACTGACTTTTATGAAGTCAGATGACATTTTGTAAAGGCTCAAGGTACGTCTATTGCCTGTATCTTCAGAAAGCAGATCATGGTTATCAAGTTACAACTCTTAACGAGTTATCAATGAGTCAGTTTATACAGTGATTTATCATTTAACTTGTGACCCCGTCAGTTATCATCTATAGGGCGTCAGCCCCTCATTTACCTGCGCGGCTTCAGGCCAACTCCTGATCGGATTGACAGGTGTACACCTATGTATAGATCATATCAGTGCAAGGGGTTCACATCCAGATAATAATGAGCAATTCATTTTCATATTACATTCATTTTCATTATTATTGCTAACTAAATGAATTACAAAAACGGGTACCCATCATCAGTGTTTCTATGCTCATTTTACAATATAGGGATGTATGTACTGAGTTTTTGCTCATATTTTCGAATTGTTTTCATGTTTTCCATTTTAGGTGATGAAGTATCACATATTCCTCCATTTAGCAAGCCCTTTGGAACTCGTCAGATGCTCACAGTGGATTCAGCATAACATGAATATTGGAACCGACCTTAGGGTCAAGTACTTGTGTGGTATGGAATGTGAGTTAGTACATGGTATGGTTGAACCATTATAGACTTTGGTCTTGAAGTGTTTTAGTTTAATAGATTTTGTGATTGTAAGCGCGAGTTGCAAAACTAAATGGTTTCAGTGAGCCTTGTCCTTATCAAGACGGCGGTAGCGCCTTCGTTTTCTGAGTCTTCCACTGCAATTATTAGTAATCATGTCATTAGTATTTTTGGGCCGTTACACATGTTCAGATTCAGCATCAGGTTTAGGGTCTACATTAGACGGTTCATCTTTATAAGCCTCTTGAGCTTCATCGGGTGCTTTGGTCTTATCCAATTGATCCTCTAGGGCACCTATGCCAAATCCGACTTCAAATTCGTCTTCTTCCTTTGATTTGATTTTTCCATTTGTCCATCCTGTCAATGTCGGAAACTGATGCGGGATAGACCTTACTTTGAAAATAACCCGATCAAGGTAACAAAGCTTTGAAATAAGAAAAAAATTCAATTTCTTTATAAACATGCATGAATTCTAGCGTATACCAGTACAATATGTGACAAATAACAATTATCAACCATGTTACAAAGCTACTTTTAACCTTTACATTAGTATATGAAAAATATGGTGTCCTCAATTTCATTCACATAAGCTAGAGGATCTAAATTTTAAGGATCCCAACTAAGTGAATGAATAAAATGAATGAATAAAGTGCAGAACATTCCATTAGGAAGAATATTGGCCCTCTAAAAGATCTTCATGTCTTCTTTTTTTAGTCATCAACCGATGACACAAGGGCTCTCATTGTGTGTCGTTCCTAATTTAGTTGTGTCACTTTGCTTAAATATAATAATGCATTAAGTACCAAGTAATTCACTTCACTTCTCTGGTTCCCATTGATACATGTAGACACGACCAAGAGCAGGAAGTTTCTTTTGAAGTCTTCTCCCCCATCTACCTGACTACTAATCATCTCAATTGTCACCTCAAATTTAGAGAGACCATCATGTTCAGGCCATTGTTCTCTCCATCACTTCAGTAGGCTTCTGAATTCGGTAGTAGAATTAGTTTAATTTTTAGCCTCAGCCACCTCAAGGGGACCCTTGGGAAGAGCTAATGTCAAATAGACATCATGCTCAGTCACCGTCAACCTGCCATAAGCGAGCGGTAGGTAGCTCTAGCAAGCACCAAAATTTCGAGCTAACGATGCTAACTTCTGTGGCTCAGGAAGCCACCAAACTCAATTTCTTTGATGACTTCCTTTTGCTTATCATTTGGGTTTTTAATAAGCTACCTCAACCCCTTGGGTGACATCTGATTGTTGAATTCATTTGCCTTGGTTTTCGTTCTTTTTGCTTTGTTTATCAACGAAGTTGTGGTTACATCCCCAACATTGCTGCCTAATGGAACTGCCAACCTTCTTGTTCCTTGCTCATTGGTGGTGTATCGCCCATATCAGTATCTCTATATGGCCCCTGCTGCACATTAGGCTAACCATCTAAAGGTGCTGCCTATGTGCCATCTTCTACACCCATTTGAGTGTATAAAATTGGTGGTTGAAGCTCTAGTTGGGAACATTGAGTGGGTAATGCAGAGGTAGGCATTAGTGTGGGAGTTGCTATCTGCAGAGGGATATACTCTTCAGTGATTGCATAACTCAGACCTTTTTGGGAGTCGGGAGTGTTAGCTATGTACGTTGAGATTAGTCCCTCTGAATTAGCTTGGACACATAATCTTTTGGGTTAACTTCGAAGCTTATATCCCTTTCTCCTTTTGTTCTCCTTGAGAGCGGTCAGGTCTAGATTGTTCACTGTAACAATCATTTTGATAAACTAATATTAGTATTCACAAATATTAGTACCAACATTTCATACACTTTTTGATACTCTTGCTTAGTAACCTATGCTAAAAAGGAAAACTACCATGAGAAGTTAAACACAAGTAATGAAAACCACGCTGAACGCAAACAATGAAAAACCTAAGTATTCTTGACTTTGTGATGTAGAAAATGATTACAGAGTCCTTAGTTGCCCTCACTAAATTGATACACCAATGACATACAGCTTAATAATAACAGTCAGATTAATGAAACATTCCCGTGAATTTCGTCAGGAGAAATATCTCATATCTAAACTGCCATGATCTTAACTAAGGGTGTGCAAAACCGGTTAATCAGAGTTTTGATTAACCGATTTTTTAATTCAAGAAAATTCTGAACTGTAACCAAGCCAAAAATTTCAGTTAACCTCAAATTTCATTTTGTCCAAAACTCGAACCGTAACCGAACCGAAAAAGTCGATTAACCGATTTTTTGGTTCAGCTAACCGATTTTTCGGTTCGGTTACTGGTTAACCTGACAAATAAATAAAAAAGTATACTTTCCTAACTAAATTTTTTATTTTTTACGATCAAAATTTTTTATAAAAATTAAATTTTGGTTGGCATTCATAAATAATAAAAAAAGTGCACTTTCTTATCCAAATTTTTATGTTTCATGTACAAATGTTTTAGAAAAAAATTAATTTCGGTTCGGTTATTCGCCGATTAACCAAATTTTCAAATCGTCCAAACCGTAATCGAATCAAAAATCGAAATCTTTTTTTTGGTCGGTTAACCAAACCAAGTTTTTTGAAAAAATTATGCGGTTAATTGGTTTTTTTGTTTTTTTGCTTTTTCGATTCAGCTTTCGGTTTCGATTTTTTTTTGCACACCCCTAATCCTAACATTGTTTGGGTAACAGGCAAAGCTAAAATTTGCAACAGATTTACCTTTTAACAAACCAAGGGGGATAATAGTAATATCGAATATGTTGTTTACAAGATGAACGCTAAACTTTCATAATGTAGGAAAACATATAGGTGCATAAATGATTCTCCGACATAAGACAAATTATGATGATTACATACGGTTCATCTATGTTTTAGATCTTTCACAAGATTACAAAACCAAGTCCAAAAAATAGGACTCCACAACTATGTAAAAAAGTGATCCAACAAAAAGTCAAGAATTACAAGGTGACATTACATAGTAAGTAGAGACTATGACTCAGCGTAACAATAACAACTCCAATATTAATCAATCATAAATATGAAGGTTATAATTATATTTTCATACAATCACTATGCACTTGCTCTTTAGTTCTTACTAAAATGCACATATTACGTTTGAATGTTTGCATTTTAATCTCCAAATCTTCTTGAGGAGTGCTAGGGGTTCTCGACCTTTGATTGCTTCTTGTAAAAACCATTTTCCTAAAAAGAAAAAAAAAGGCATTAAGAGTACACCAATCATAAAGTTTGCAAGGTAAAAAGCAAATAAATTCACCAAACTATATATCCAACTTTACAAAAGCAATTACATAAGTTTATTAAAACAATTGTCTAATATAATACAACTTTCATTTTGAAGTTTTTGATTGCATGTATCACAAACAATATTTGTAATTGACCAAGATTGACATTGATGTTCACATCCAAACGGATGGCTAGGGAATGTCACTAATACAAATGTGAACATCAGTCATTTGTTGCCTATCTATAACTTTCCCCAGTCCTCCTTTAGATGTGAACATCAATATCAATCTTAGTCAATTATAAATATTGTTTGTGCATATTTTGTGTGGCAATTTATATTTTATGTGCATATTTTGTGTTATCTATGTTTAATATGTATGTATGTGCTTGAGTTACTATTAGTATTCTTATGCTTAGGGAATAATTAGTTGACTTATTATATTAATAACACTTTGTTTTCGAAAGGAAAAAAAAAAAGAAAAGATGAGTCAAAAAAGAAGAAGAAAGACTTAACCTAAAAAAAACAAAGGAAAAAGAAAAAGAAAAAGGGGGAAGGGGTTTTTTAACGCGATAATTATCAGGGGGGTTTTGTTTTCTTATCTTAAGACTCAAACACATGCACACAGGGAGAGGAGAGGAGAGAGAATAGGAAGAAGAAGAAGAGGATGAGGAGGAGGAGGAGAAGGAGGAAGAAGAAAAAGGAATTGGGTTTTGATTTTGATTGCATATTAAGGTGAGTAATTCTTGTTTTCCTCAACCTAAAACTAATTAGGGGAAGAATATTTTAATGATTTACGCTTGAACTAGAGGATTCAATAGAAGGTTGAAACAATGAATTTGATGTTTTTAGGGTTTGATAGATTCGAAAACTAATTTCAATTAGCAGAAACCCACCCTAAAATTTTCATGTTTATTTGTGATTTTTCGGTTATGTGGATGTTAACTATTGATAGGTATGCTATGAATTTGTTTATACATATGTTCAATTTTGCATATTTTGTTTGGTTGCTTGTATTGGAAGAACAAAATTGTAGAAAAGAAGGTTAATTTTTGAGTTTTTACAGAATTCGCGTACTGCTTTGTTGCCCCTATATTTGACCTCATTTTAGCCCTTATTTAATCCATTTTCCTCATGGTTTTCATGCCGAATTTAGCTGAGGAAGGGTTAAATTCACCTCCTTCGATTCATATTGTGCTTATAATGTATTTTGCCTTACTTGCAGGAGAAATCCATGGATTTTTACAGAAAAAGAAGGTTTTGGCAATGAAGTCAAGGGAGAATAAGGGTTCGATGAAGACCCGAGCGCCGAGGGAAGTAGAGCTGAAGGGAACAATAGAGCACACGACCTTGTAGCAGTAGGTAAGGCCTGCCGCCATGCCAGAATGTGGCATGGGGTGTGCACCACCTGGCACGGCTGTGCACCACCTTTCCCCGCTCGCTCGCCCGATTTTTCTTTTTAATGCCCCCTCAGGTGTTTTGTTGGGGCTCTCCCCGTCTCTCCGTTCGTGACTTTCTGGGAGTTCTTAGCTTAGGTTTAGCCAATAAAAACCCCATTTGGGGGGAATTAGATCAGGAAGAATAGAATTGTTTTGGTTGTTTCGATTCAAACTTGCGGATTCCCAAGTTCATTCAATTAACATAAGTTTCCTCTTCTCTTCGTCTCTCTATTTTTGCTTGTTTTGTTCTTGTTTTGATTATGTTTGATTTTTAGTTTTTGTTGTTAAATTTTGTTGTTGCTTTGATTTCCTTGCTAGTTCATATTTGCATGTTTAGTTGTGATTAGGTTTAATTGTATTTGTGATGCTTAGTTGTTAGAGTATGGGTTGATTTGGACGGTAATTAACGTCTTGATGGCTAATTGATCTTATTTAGGCCTTTACCC
>NCQV01060034.1:51146-64424 GCA_002740545.1 Lophocereus schottii
AGTTTAAACATACAGTAGACAATCCAAAATACATCACAATATACCAAGATAGCTCTCCCACACCGTCAACCACATGAACAGTCCTATCTCATTTGTCACCTTCGGCCTCCCGGCCTGCCTGATGACAGTTCACTGAACATTTTCCTAAACCAAAACATAAAACATTTCGAACTATGAGCCAAAGCTCAGTATATGTACCCCTGTACTGATAAACATTCATGAAAAATTATAAGGGCCCGCTTTACAATTCATTTTGATTTTAACACAGGGAATAAGATGCAGATAAAGCTGAATTGCCAATTATTATCTGTTAGTGCATCCCTAGTAACTATTATGATCTGTATATAGGTGTACACCTGCCAAGCCGACCGGAGGACCTGGCCTGAAGCCGCGCGGGTAACTGGAGGGCAAAGTCCTATAACTGATAGCTGATGGGGTCGCTAATTATGTAATAAAGCACTAATTCAATTGATTCATTGATGTACTTACTAAAACATTACATTTTCGATAAATACGTGTTGATTTCTAAAGATACAGTTAATGAACGTACCTGAAGGTTTTAAAAGTTAGTTCTCAGAGTAAATAGATGCACTAAAATGGAAAGAATGAGAGTTTAGGCCTTGATTCTGTTCAAAAGATCATTACAGGAACATGAGATCAGAAATGAACTTGTTCTTATAATGAACACTTATAAATAAAACTGGCACAAAGGATACCCTGAACGAAAAATAGCTTATAAAGAATGTGTACGAACCAGTTTGTGGATTAATCTAAAATACTGAAGCTAAATAAATTATAAAAATGCTGATTTAAGACGTGGCAACAAGTTTAGAGAGTAAGGGCTTGTGACGAGGGTATGGAAGGCATATAGCAGAACTTATACTCCTAACCTCACAATAAGACGTAATACACCCATATAAATAGCTTAGGAAGTCCTCTAAAAATTTCATTAAGAACACGAAACATGATTCCCATGATAGGGTTCCTAAAATTGGGATAGAACATCAACATGTCAGTTTTAAGCCCACCCTGCATAGACTCGGTAAAGTGACCATAACGTTTTCCATAGACCTCGGATTAATGCGATTCAAAATCCATTGTGAAGCTAACACACTAGCCTATCTACCCACCAAAAATTAGACGTTTTGGCTAGGCTGATCATTACCAGTTTCATTTCAAAAGTTGTCCTATTTTACTAGAAATTCCAGCAGCACTGCTTTAGTGTTTTCCTTCACTTATTACCCCAATCCTTAACTCAAACTCCTTCTTAAAAGTATGTAAATACACTTTGGTACATACCAACATCATACACAAATACCATACATGATTCCTCTTCATATTCATATTGAATAAAACTCCTTTTCTAGTCACATATACACGCACACCTCAAATTTAGACTTAGTTGATCCAAATCTTGCATTTTGGACAAACCCTTAACTTTGGGTCACTTTGAACTCACATCCAACTTTTCAAAACATCATAAACAACATAAAAACTTCAATATATATCAAGAGATAAGCAAAAACAAGGATAGATCAATCACTAAACAACACTTGAACAAGAAACTTGCATGACTAAGATGAAATCCTAACCCTAACCTCATCCAATTTCAACTCCAACATAATCCATCAACTAGATGATTCCTAATACCATAAAAACCAACATAATCCATAACTAAAACAACCAAACTAAGAAACAAAACCAACAAGATCAAGAATCAAAAACAAAAATCAGCATAGGGGTGAAAAGAAAACTCACTTTGTGATTGAAAAAGTGTTAGAAATGATTCTTGATGCTTATGGAAGTGAAAGGGGTGTTTGGGGGTGGTGAGTGGGGGTTGTTTTATGGGTTTCTGGTGGTTGAAAGGTGGCTGGGAGGGTGATGCTTGTACTGTGTGCCATGTAGAGAGAGAGGGAGGAGAGGGAAGAGAGAGAAAGTCTCTTGAAAGCTTGGTTTAAATGAAGCAAAAATGAAAATTTTAGATTTTATATTTACATTTTACTTGGCTGCAAATAAAAGTAGAAAAGTCAAAATTATCAAGCTTGATTAAGGCTTAATTAAGAAGGTTTAGCTAAACAAATACAGATTAAGTCTTGTTGCATCGCAAACGGTCTTAAACGGGCTCGGGTTTAGAGAAAGAACTGAAACTGAGTGCGTTTGCGAAAGTTTTTTTTCTTCCAAAGTTTGAGATTAAATGATTTTAGTGTCACGAAAAAGAATTAAATCGTTCCATTCATAAAATATCAAGGCCTAAATCAATTTAGAACAAAACCCATGAATTGCAAAGTGAGGGCCTAGTTAGAAATGTCCAAATGGGAATAACAAAAAGAGATGATGTAAATGAAATGAAATTAATCCTTTGGATTAATGAAATGAAATGAATAACATATTTTAGGGTTGGACTATTACATTTTAAGTGATCTTGATTTCGAACGTGGTTTTATTTAACTTGGAACTTGAGAGTACAAGATTGGTGATGTAAGTTTTGAGGTCGAAACTTATTTTAAGGGGGGAAGACAGTAATGCCCCGAAATTTCATTGTTAATTTTAAATTGTGCGGTAATTTATATTTTATGTGCATATTTTGGGTTATCTACGTTTACTATGTATGTATGTGCTTGAGTTAGTATTAGTACTATTATGTTTGGGCAATAATTAGTTGAATTATTATGTTACTAAGAATTTGTTTTAAGAAGGAAAAAAAACGAAAGAGAGGTCAGAAAAAAAGGACTTGACCCATAAAAACAAAGGAAAAGGAAAATGGTAAGGGCGGAAGGGATTCTTTTTTTTACGTGATAATTATCAAGGGTTAGGGTTCTCTCTTCTTATCCTTGAACACAAACACATGCACACAGAGGGAGGGGAGCAGAGAGAAGAGCAAGAACAAGAAGAAGAAGAAGAAGAAGAAGATGAGGAGGAGGAGGAGGAGAAGAAGATGGAGGAAGAAGGAAAAAGAATTGGGTTTTGATTTTGATTGCATATTAAGGTGAGCAATTCTTATTTTCCTTAACCTGAAACTAATTAGGAGAAGTTTATTTGAATGATTTATGCTTGAACTTGAGGATTCAATTGAAGGTTGAAACTATCAATTTGATATTTTTAGGGTTTGATAGATTTGAAAACTAATTTCAATCTGTAGAAACCCACCATAAAAGTTTCATGTTTACTTGTGATTTTTGGGTAATGTGGATGTTGAAGATAAATAGATACACTTTGAATTTGTTTATATATATGCCGAACTACGGATATTTAGTTTGATTGCTTATATTGGAAGAACGAAATAGAAGAAAATAAGGTTAATTTTCGGATCTTTATAGAATTTGTGTATTGTTTAAAATTTCCCAAATTATTGGTTGTGTGAACAATTTTGAAATTTTTACTATAGAATTACATGATGTTTGGAAATGTTCTGCAAAGTTTCATAAATTTTGGATGTGTATTTTAGGAGATATGAAATTTGAATGAAACTGTCCTATTTTTTAGTGCAAAAATTCAGATGATGTTTGAATTACTATGAACTATTTGGTTGGAGGAAAATCATAAAACTTTTACTGTATAATATACACATTATTTGGATATTTGTGGTATGGTTCCATGAGTTTTGGATGATTGGTTCACGAGTTATGAATTTTGGATTGAAATTGTTATGTTTTATTGCTTGATTTTGGTTGTTGTTCGCATTTTCTAGTAATTATTTACTAAACTGAAAATTCTGGAAACTTCAATATACATTCCACATAATGTTTATAACTTTTACGGAAATTTTCATGAATTACAGGAGTGTACTTCATGTGTTATGGATTTTTGATTATGACTATTCTATTTCAACATATAACTTCAGGTACTGTTTGAATTTTTGTGGAGGATTGGCTTGCTGAAAAATTATGAAAATTGTACGGTATGCTATTCTTGGTATTTGGTATTTTTCTGCAGATTTTTGTGAATTTTTGAAATAAGATCTTTGCATTATGAAGTTCTAAGTAAATTACCATATTTGGTATAATTACAGGTTGTTCGTTTGTATAAATTGTACATTGATCATGTTTGTGATGATTAAAATAGTTATGTATTCTTATCATTTATGGGAAACTAGTGGAGATTATTTTGGGCAGAATTATGTTTCTCCTTAACTATGTTTTGTTAAAAAAATTGTGGAATCGAGTTTATTTGAAGAATGATAATGTGATCATAAGGGTTATATGATTTTGTTGAGTTATGTTTTTGGAGAAAAAGGTTCATGTCTTGCCTAAGGCTATTATATGATGTTCTAGAGCTATGGCCATTGTAGAAGCTGTCATTATGTTTAGGTCGCTTAGTGGGAGGGGTTCTAAAAAATCCTCTGGGATATGAATGTTGGCCTTATGTGTTGTGTGAGCCATGTGGATACCTAGTGAGAAACGTTTTAGCCTAAACTTACTAGGATATAAATGTGATTCCATAGTTTGTGTTGTGGCCAGTCTACGTCCTTTAGAGCATGGGTGCATGGTTGGTGCCATATGAATGAGTTGTGGCTGGTCCACCATTGGTTGGTGCTATATGAATGAGCCGTAGCTGGACCACCAGGATGTGTTTGTCATCTTTATGTTGTAATGGTTCTTTATGCTAGTCATGAGTTGATTTTCCCTAAACTATACAGTTTTCCATTTAGCTAAGAATATGTGGTATGTTGTGCAAATGGTAATTAGCTTGGATTTGTACATTCAATACATTCTGAAATTGGTTTTGCATTGGACGTAGACTCTGGATATGATATGAAATTGGTTTTGGCATGGATTTGGAGTTAGATTTTGGATATATTATGAAATTAGTTTTAGCTTAGATTTAAATTTCGAACTTGGTTTTGGATTTGAAGGATTGTTTAGGATATTTATGAAATTGTGATTGATTTTGAAGCACATGTGTGACTCTTGAATATGTTTAACGAAATATATTATGTGTTTAAAGTAAATATGTGGACTTTTGAATGGAATATGCTTTATGTATGCATCAAACATGGTTATAGGCGGGGCATTAGCATGATTTAGCAGGCTTTGCTTTCCTTTGGATTTCAATAAGGATTAGGAGGCCAAAAAACATGGTTGTTATAAGACAACCAAGGTTAGTTTAGTGAATTAACCGAGAGCAAAGCTTTTTCACAGACTCAAGTGACAACGAGGATACTTGAATCGTACCTCGAGTGAGATAGGTATGACTAAGTTAGTGTAATTACACACCCCTTTGCATACATATGTATGTGTATTTTGTGAAGTTTAGGGGCATGTTAGATATGAAAAATATGACTTTATTTTGATTTTTGGAGCACAAGCATGTCCTCTTATCACCCTCCACATGTTATATGATGCGTTCTGTTTATGAAGCATACATAGGATGGGCCGAAATGAAGCTTGCTTGAGTTCAGTTGCAAATTTCCCTTGCGCACGACATATGACTTGGTGTAAAGGCTAGGCCACCAACCAAGAATAAGGATCCACCAAGAATTGCATTAAGGATTGGCCATCAACAATTCTATAAAGGCTCAACTCAAGACTCACCACCTTTGAAGTGAGGATAAAGAGACGTTAAGATTTTAGAGAGAAAAGCTTTCAAGCTCTATTTTCATTCATGCATAACTAATGAATTACAAAGGCCCCAAGGTTGTTTTAAGGGGATTCACATAGCCTCTCAGAGACTAAACATCATCCAAGAGCTAGAGGGTACACTAGGGAAGAGAAGCTATCAAATCTGCCCACTCCCGTTGGTACTTATATGCTTATCATGTCACTTTGTCACCTCATTAGTACTAATAGCTTATCAAAATGAGGTGACTAGCTTACATTGCAACTGAATATAGTAATTCAAACTCAAACCTAGCAAGAAGTACAAGTAATTAAGGATAACAAGTTGCCCTTAGATAACTAGTACAAAATAGGTCAACCAAGCAATTTTCTTGTCCTTTTGGCTGGATAAAAGCAACACAAGGGGGTGCATTCTGGTCATTCAAGGTTGATGGTTTGATAAATATTTATCTTAGTTTTTATGCCTTAAAGCTTAACAAAAGTGGGAGATAAGTTGGGTAATTTAATTCCCTTCCATTTTGGACTGTGTTGGATTCCACCCAATTTGTATAGTCTGGAAATATTTTGTTATTTGGCCCACCAAATGAAGTCCAAATGCCTTGCCATTTGCTTTATTAGAAAAAAGACTTCTTAAACTTAAGGGGCCTTCGCAGTCAATCATAGCCTCAGCATCAAGTCCCAAAAGTTGAACAAACTCGGACTAAGAAACTAGCCAGAAACTATTCATAGGCATAAGCTACAGTTTTGAGCTTATCTTATTCTTGCCAGGGGTTTAACCTCATGTTCAATAAGGGAACCCCTTAGGAGGCCTCTTGACCTTGCCAAAATAGGAGAGTAACACATCCTAAGTGCTTAGGACGAGCTTCGAATTGGAGCTCCAAATCAGTGCACGGACCAAGTCCCTTGGAATAGAGCTTTTGAGCACTAACGAGGACTTGAGTGGTTTGTTGAACTGAATTGGGCATGGAGTTTGCTTCATCCTCCCCTTCTTGATTGTGATTTTCCCTCAAAATTGTCTTCACTATTTTCATCCTCAAGGTAAGGTGTGAGATCACCCACATTGAAGGTGGGAGATACACCCATGTCTTCGGGCAATTCATGTTTGTAGGCATTATCATTGACCTTCTCAAGGACTTTGAAAAGACCATCCCCTTTAGGCATAAGCTTATTCCCCCTTCTTGATGGGAATCTCTCCTTCCTCAAGTGTAAACATACAAAGTCCCTGGGCTTAAAGGTGATAGCTTTGTGGTGGTTGTTTGCTCTTGCCTTATACATCTCATTAGTCTTCTCAATCTTTGCCCGAATCTATTGGTGAAGTTTTTTCATCTCCCTTGCTTTCTCTTCAGCCTCATAACTCACTCTAAACTCAAGTGGAAGTGGTATGAGTTCTAGTGGAGTTACTGGGTTGATCCCATAGCATGATTCAAAAGGGAGAATGGGCTGTAGCAAAGCCTCATAACTCACTCCTTAATACTTTTACTCGCCAAGCTTCTAAGTAAAGTAGCAAGAGTTTTGATGGTGACTTCGGTCTTCCCATCCATTTGAGGATGGTGGGAGGTGCTATACAAGAGCTCAGTGCCAAGGAGTCTCCACAAACACCTCCAAAGCGATAAAGAAACTTTGCATCCTGATTAGACACAATGCTCTTAGGAGTGCCGTGAAGCTCAACAACTTCCTTGAAGCAGAGATGGGCTATGTGAGATGCATTATTAGTTTTCTCACAAGGAATGAAGTGAGCCATCTTTGAGAAACGGTCCTCCACCACCATAATAGCATCCTTACCCCTTTGAGTCCTTGGAAGAGCAACTATGAAATCCATGCTTACATCTTCCCATGGACCATTAGGGCTAGGCAAAGTAGTGTATAAACCTTGGTGGAATTTACTCTTCTCCTTTTGACAAATAGAACCCTTGGAAATCACCTGATGAACATCACCTCCCATCTTAGGCCAAAAGAAGTGTTCCTTGAGCATATCGATGGCCTTATTTATTCCAAAGTGGCTGGCTAGACCTCCTCCATGAACTTCCTTGACAAGAAGCTTTCAGATGGGTTCGTTTGGAATATAAAGCTTGTTAACCTTGAATAAGAAGCCCTCTTAGTGAGTGTAAGGGCTATGCTTGTTGCCTTCTTTACCATTAAGGTAAGGCTTGAAATCCTCATATCTTCTTGGTAGAGATCACTGATAAATTAGAAGCCTAGGACACTTGCTTCCATCATGGCTAATAAGGAATGTCGTCTAGAGAGTGCATCTGCCACTACGTTCGTGCTCCCCTTCTAATGTTTAACAACAAAAGAGGAGTTTTGTAAGAACTAAACCCATTTAGCATGCCTTGGATTGAGTTTATGTTTTCCATTTAAGTACTTGAAGGCCTCATGATCCGAGTGAAGTACAAACTGTTTTGGCCTTAACAAATGTGACCAATGATCAAGTGCTCTTACCAAAGCGTAGAACTCATTGGCATATGCAGAGTATTTCTTCTTTGAGCCATTGAGCTTCTCACTGAGGTAAGTAATGGGACGTTGATCTTGCTTGTGGACAAACTCTATACCTACTCCACTTGCATCACAATCAACTTCAAAGAGCTTGTCAAAGTCAGGGAGGCCTAACACTGAGGCCTCACACAACTTGGTTTTTGGCTTCGCAAAGGCATCATGGGCAACCCTGGTCCACTCAAATATTCCCTTCTTCATACATTCAGTGATGGGGGTCGTGAGGGTGCTAAACACTTTGATGAACCTCCTATAAAAAGGTGCCAAGCCATAAAAGCTCTTAACTTCAATGATAGAAGTAGGGGTAGGCCATGACTTGATGGCTTCAACCTTAGCTTGATCCATATCAAATCAGCCCACTCCCCTTGGTACTTACATGCTAATCTAGTCACTTTGTCACCTCATTAGCACTAATGGCGTATCAAAATGAGCTGTCAAGCTTACATTGCAGCTGAATATAGTAATTCAAACTCAAACCTAGCAAGAAATACAAGTATTAAGGCAAATAAGTTGGTCTTACACAACTAGTACAAAATCGATCAACCAAGCAATTTTCTTGTCCGTCTGGCTGTATAAAAGCAGCATAAGGGGATGCATTTTGGTCCTTCAAAGCTGATAGTTTGATAAATATTTATTTCACGTTTCATGCCCTAAAGTTTCTCAAAAGTGGAGATAAGTTGGGTAACTTAATTCCCTCCCATTTCAGACTGTGCTGGATTCCGCCTAATTTGTATACTCTGGAAATATCTTGTTGTATGCCTTGCAACTTGCTTTATTGGAAAGAAGTCTTCTTAAACTTAAGGAGAGTGGACTTTGTAGTTGATCATAGCCTCAACATCAAGTCCTAAAATCGAACTGAGAAACTGGCCAGAAATTGATCATAGGCACAAGCTACTGTTTTGAGCTTATCTTATTCTTGCCATGGGTTTAACCTCATTTTCCAAGAGGGAATCCCTTAGAAGGCTTCTTGACCTTCCCAAAAGAGAGAGTAACACATCCTAAGTGATTAGGACGGGCTTTGAATTGGAGCTCTAAATCGGTGCACGGGCCAAGTCCCTTAGAATGAAGCTTTTGAGCACTAAGGAGGACTTAAGTGTTTTGTTGAACTGAATTGGGCATGGAGTTTTCTTTAGTTTATATGTCACAAGATATTAGTGTTGTGTGATTATGGGTTGTGTTAGCCAGTTAATGTGCAAAGTGTAACAATGGGGAAGGCAAGGGTTATTCATTGGGCTAGGGGAGCTCATGACCTCATCATTTCTCAGGTTTTCGAGGAAAAGAGGGATTGGAAGAGCATTAAGAAAGCTAGCCAGCTGTGAAACACTTTTGAAGAACCTAGTTGGATATGTAGGCCCCGATATATGTTTAAGTTATGAGTTATGTTTGGCAAATATAAGTATGGATGTACTTCTAGGATTGTACATATGTAAGAACATTATGATATGGTTTAAGTATGTAAGTAAATGCATGTTTTAGAACTACCCCTCCAGCTTTTGTTATATTTCGTTATGTGCTTCCACCGCGTTTTCCTACTAACAGGTTAATTAATGTTAAGAGATTTAGATAACTTTGTGGGTGCTTCTAGTCGAGCATCCACGGCGGTGACTCGCCTGCTCCCTTCGAGCGGGGCGTGTCAAAAGTGGTATTAGAGCAATAATCCTATGACCCCTAGCCTATAGTGCTTGTGTGCGCATGTGATTAACTATGTTTGATGTTGTGTATATTTGTGATTTTGTGCATTACGTGCATTCTACGTGATCTTGATTTTTAATGTAGTTTTATTTGACTTGGAACTTGAGAGTACAAGATTGGTGATTGCAAGTTTCGAGGATGAAACTTATTTTTAGCTGGGGAGGCTATAGTTCCACGAAATTTTGTTGTTAATTTTGACTTATATGACAATTTATATTTTATGTCTATATTTTGGGTTATCTATGTTTAATATTTATGCTTGTGCTTGAGTTATTGTTAGTATTATTATGTTTGGGGAATAATTAGTTGAATTATTACATTACTGAGATTCTATTTTCAAAAGGGAAAAAAAAAGGAAAGAGGAGTCAAAAACAAAAAGAAAGGCTTGACCCAAAAAACGAAGGAAAAAGGAAAGGAAAAGGGGGGAAGGGATTCTTGTTATTTTTTTACATGATAATCATCAAGGGTTGGGGTTCTGTTTTCTTATCCTAAAAGACAAGCACAAGCACACAGAGATAAGAGAAGAGAGAGAAGAGGAAGAAGAAGAATAAAAATAGGAGGAGGAGGAGAAGGAGGAAGAAGGAAAAAGAATTGGGTTTTGGTTTTGATTACATATTAAGGTGAGTAATTCTTGTTGTTTTCAACCTAGAATTCATTAGGGATATATTATTTGAATGATTTATGCTTGAACATAAGTATTCAATTTAAGGTTGAAACTGTGAATTTGATGTTTTTAGGGTTTGATATATTTAAAAAGTAATTTCAATTGATAGAGACCCATCATAAAAGTTTTATGTTTATTTGTGATTTTTGAGTTATGCGGATGTTGAAGATTGATATATATGCTGTGAATTTGTTTAGGTATATGCTAAAAAATGAATAGTTAGTTTGATTGCTTGTATTGAAAGAACAAAATGGAAGAAAAAAAAGTTAATTTTCGGATTTTTACAGACTTCAGGCACTGTTTGAACTTTTGCAAATTATTGGATGCGTGAATATTTTTGGAAATTTTCTGCAAATTTTTATAAATTTTGGATGTGTATTTTAGGAGTTATATATTTTGATTGAAACTACCCTTTCATTTAGTGTGAAAGTTCAGATGATTTTTGAATTACTGTGAACTATTGGGTTGGAGAAAAATCATGGAAAGTTGACTGCATAATATAAATGCTATTTGGAGAGTTTTAGCAAACTTTCATGAATTTTGGATGCCTCGTTCACGAGTTATGAATTTTGGATTGAAACTATTATGTTTTAACGCCTGATTTTGGTTGCTGCTCGACTTTTCTGGTAATTGTTTGTTGAGCCAAAAATTCTGAAATTTTAATATAGGTTCTATATGATGTTTGTAAGTTTTATGGAAATTTTCATGAATTGTAGGAGTGTACTTCATGAGTCATGGATTTTTTTATTGCAACTATTATGTTTCAACATATATATCAGGAACTGTTTTAATTTCTATTGTGGATTGGCATACTGAAGAATTATGAAAATTTTATGGCATATTATATATGATATTTAGTATTTGCCTATAGTGTTTTTTGAATTTTGGATCTGAGGTCTTTGTGTTATGAAGCTCTAAGTAAATTGTCATATTTAGTATAATTATGGGTTGTTCGTATGTACAAATTGTACATTAATCATGTTTGTGATGATCTTAGGCGTTAAAATAGTTATGTATTCTTATGGTTTATGGGAAACTCAGGAAAATTATTCTGGATAGAATTATGTCTTTCTTTGACTATGTTTTGTTACAAAAATTGTGGAATCCAGCTTCTTTGAGGAATAACAATGTGATTGTATAGGAATGTGATTCCATGGTTTGTGTTATGGGCAGTCCACGTCCTTTAGAGCGTTGGTGTGTGGTTGGTGCCATATGAATGAGTTGCAGCTTGTCCACCGTCGTTTAGGACCATATGAATGAGCCGTAGCTAGGTCACCAGGATCCGTTTGTCACCTACATCCGTTTGTCACCCTTACATTGTGATGGTTCTTTGTGTGAGTCATGAGTTGATTTACCCTAAAGTATAAAGTTTTGCATTCAGTTAAGAATATGTGATATGTTGTGAAAATTGTAATTGGCTTGGAGTTACACTTTAGATATGTTATGAATTTAGTTTTGGCTTGGTTTTGTACTTTGGACATCATACGAAATTGGTTTTTGCTTGGATTTGGACTTACACTTTGGATATGTTATAAAATTGGTTTTGGCTTAGATTTGAATTTCAGAATTGGTTTTGGATTTGAAGGATTATTAAGGATATTTATGAAATTGTGCTTTGAATTTCAGAAATGATTTTGAAGCATATGTCTGATCCAAAAATATTTTTAATGAAATATATATTGCGTTTAAGGCATGTATGTGATCTTTTGAAATGGAATATGCTTTATGTATGCGTCAAGCATGGTTGCGGGCAGGTCATTAGCATGACTTACCAGACTTTGCTTTATTTTGGACTTCAGTGAGGATTAGGAGCCCAAAACACATGGTTGGTATGGGACAACTATGCTTAGTTTAGTGAATAGACTAAGAGAAAAGCTTATTCACAAATTTAAGTGAGAACGATGGTCATTGAGTCGTACCTGGTATGGGACAGGTAAGACTAAGTGTAATTGCCCACCCTATGACATACATATGTATGTCTATTTTGTGAAGTTTGGGAGCATGTTGGATATGATAGATATGAGTTTACTTTGAATTCTGAAGCATAAGCATGTTCTCTTATCACCCTCTACATGTTATATGATACATTCTGTTTATATGTCATATGATATGTGCATTGTTTGATTATATGTTGTTTTAATCGGTTAATGTGCCAAGTGTAACAATGGGGAAGTCAAGGGTTATTCAATGGGCTTGGGGAGCTCATGACCTCACCATTTTTTAGATTTGGAAAGAAAAAAGGGATTGTAAGGGCATTAAGAAAGCTAACCTATTGTGAAACACTTTTGAAGAAACTAGGTGGAAATACAGACCTCGATATATGTTTATGTTATGAGTTATGTTTAGGAAATATAAGTACCGATGTATTTCTAGGATTGCATATGTGTAAGAACATTATGGATATGGTTTAAGTATGTAAGTGGATACATGTTTTAGAACTACCCCTCAATCTTTGTTAGATTTCGTTATGAGCTTCCGTTATGGTTGCTTACTAACAACTTAATTAAGGCTAAGGGATTTAGGTAGCCTTGTGGGTGTTTCTAGTCAAACGTCCACAGCAGTGATGCACCTGCCCCCTTCGGGCGGGGTGTTACAGAAGTGGCACCAAAGTAATAATCCTTTGAACTATGTTATATAGACTTGTATGTCACTATTGAGAGTGAAGATATTCTACATAATGTGAATATTCCACCTTGATTTTAGTTCAAAACAATCAATATGTTGAATTCGAACAAGTGATTGCCGAAATTCACATGGGGACATCCACAAAAAATTTGAAGGAAAGTGATGCACTTCTAAGACCTTGGGAGGAAGATCAAAGAAGAGATCTCAAGAAGAGAAGCTAAGGGAAGAGAAGAGAAGATGAGTTTGCAAGCA